>CAWUFW010022320.1:0-98381 GCA_963921515.1 Calotriton arnoldi | reverse complement strand
CCATTTCAACTGAGCAGGGCTCTTGATAAAAACGGTCAATTAGACATAGAGCTAAAAATATACAGAAATTAAATCTCTACACACACACGCACACACACCCACATGCACATACATTCCCACATGTACTCACTCTCTGTCACTCACACCCCCATTTTCCCAATTTACTAGTCATGTGTTTATAAATCTTGCACTGCTGCTGCCTCTGCTGTACTTGTCTTGCCCGAACAATTTGGTAAAAACACTTTCTAGGTACATTATTCAAAAGTTTAAAAAAATTGTATTGTCAATTCTTGTGATGTGAAAGAAATAGTGCACATAAAAACACTAACCTGGTTGATGTAAACATTTAAAACACAGCATCAAAGTGCACGTACGCCATGAGTGACTCATTCAGGCAGTCCTGGCTGTATTTCCATGTTTGGAATTTTAGCCCCTACTTACAATGTTAAGATTAAACTACATGTCCCAGAATGAAGCATTGTGGTGCCTGAAAAGTTAGGACTGATTAGAGCGGTCATAGAAAACAATGAGTGGGTCGCCTTGGCAACTACATAAAAAGGATAGGTAAACTCCTCTCCACTCGTGGAGTTGCAGAATTTGAGCACTCCACGGAAGAGCACAGAGTTTATGAATTACGCCTTCCTGGGCGCAAAGCAGAGTTTATTTCCATTCGCGCACTTGAGATTTATTTTGTTGCTCGCTAGCCTCAGTAAAGTGGGACATAAGCAGCCCGGTATTCTGGCCTAAAGACCTTCAGAAGCAGTACAAAGAAATGGCACCCAAACTCTCATCTGGACATTGTGCGCCAAGCATCTAGTCGTGCCAGGGCCAAATGTGATACAAGGAACTAAATATAAAATACTGACTAAATACACTGGAAGCTGTATTCCCTCTTAAACAAACTGACAAGTGGATATAAATGCTAGCAGCACCATTGTGAGTGTCATTACCCCCAACAGAGGATCAGGCCCCAGATGTGACTACATTTCTGGTATACGCGCTGTTACCATTGAACATAAGGCCAACCTGAATCATTGATGCCCCATCTTACTTCCGCTACATAATCTAACAAATGTACGCGGTCCTGAAGAAGGTGGATTCAAGTACCCTTGATCCACTGAAACGTACGTCGGCCTGTTGGACTTCCAGCTGGCAGCACAACCATGGACATTAATGAAGGGCCTTCACCATGAGTTTTATGGCATGTCATTTAAAGCTGGCTCAGCAATGTATTTGATGTGTGAATGTGTGTGTTTGGTATTTTAGGATGTGACGGAATGTGAGGTGTGATGTGATGTAATGTTATTGTGTATCACAATATGGGGACATGCAAAAACCAGGGGGCATATTAGCAAGGGCTGTATCGCCGCTTTAGCGGCACTTTTTGCTGCTAAAGCGGCGATTTTTTTATCGCCCTATCAGCAAGCTGTCGCTAACAGGCGTTAGCGACAGCTTTCTGGCAATAGCGGCCAGTTTTCCTATCGCCTTGCATGCCAGCGATAATTATTGCTAATGACATGCAAGGTAGGCATTCCCAACTAAAAGCGACTGAAAACAGTCGCTAACACAACTTCCCCATATTAGCAACGCAGGCGAAGCAATAAAAAAAGTTGTGCTAAGCGCGATTATCGCTAGAATTTAACACCTGCTAAAAACATGACTTACCTGTTTCTTCAATGGGAGGTGGATTGTCAGGCTAAGTCCACCATGGCGTTAATGCGTGAATATCGCTGGATTTCCAGCGATATTCACGCATTTCGCCGCTATCGCTGGATATTTTATCGCATTGGAGATAAACGTTGCTAATATTCGTGTTATCTCCGCGATAATATCCAGCGATAGGCGGCGTTAAAAAAAAACGCGCTAAGCGCGGTTTGCGATAATTATCGCAAGTTGTTGCTAATATCCCCCATGTTTCTTCTTGATTGGATAAGAGATGCACAATATGATGAATCACTCATGAATTGCACTGTATATATGAAAACCTAAGTTATTTCTTCATGTTTTGAAAAAATACCCCAACATTTTTTTGATAACTAAAATAATGTTTTAAATAAAGATATAAATAAATGCAGTATTGTTGAATCGACTGATTACTGGAGCAAGGGAATGCCCATTGAGCTAGAGCTAGCCATTGATGAACGGATGTAGGTCAAGTGGGAGGTTCTCTCATATATATATTTCGCTAGCGAGTGCCACCATAATCTCGGGCTGCTAGCGAGCTTGCGCGATACTTCCAGGATGCTACCAATGTAGTGTAGATCATGATTGCAAACATACCGATCGAATTGCTTTTGTGCTCGAGAAGCAGCTGAGAGGCTTTTCGAGTCATTTTCTTTTCCAATGGCCCCTCGGAGTTGTTTTTTTTTGTGTGAGAACCCATTTTTTAAAACTTTTTTTTCCAACAGGAAGGAAGTGCCAGAGCGACTCCAACTTCATGTTCCTGTCCATCAGGCTCCTCCCAGTGCTTTGTCCATCTCCTGGTCACTTTTCATTTGGATTTGGAGCTGGAAGGATCACTCTACTTGTCTGCTGCATATATACCATTTGATTTAAGGACTTTGTATTTGAGATTTCACAAGTAAGTTCAAAAACTGGTGTATAAGGGTGTTGTTTGTTTGATTGGGGGCATGCATCAGGATTTATTTGTACCTTTATTCGATTTTTTAAATTTATTGAGGTGGGTGGCCTGCAGTTTCAGTAGGGGCCTAGCTATTTTTTTGCATGTAATTTGTCTTGTCTTGTAAAAGAAAAATGTTACACAGTTTAGTACATTTTCTTTATGTTTTTTTTAATAAATTTGCAATATTTATTTAATTCACTATGTGGCCTAGTCTGCCAAAGGGCCTACCAGCCAGTAGGCCCAATACTGGTCAAGGGTGCATTGTAATACCATTTAGGCCATGGATGGCATTGGAATAAGTTACAAAATGTGTTTTTTTGGGGGGTATTTCATGTTTTCGTTCTGAAAACTGTGTATAGGTGGGGTAATATATTTGATGCCTTTGGAGGATGTGTGTTGTTGTCAAAAATGTTAGCCCCATTAATTCTAGTTTTTTGCATTGCTGAATTAATGCTGTTTTCTCCTGTCTTACCAGGCCTCCTTTGTCTGCTCAGTGTGCGAGTGTGTTTGCCATAGGCCACCATTTGTCTTTGTTCCCCATGTCATGTGGCCAGAGGTCATTTTTTATATAGTCAGTGCCCATAGGTCTGTATGTGTTCCATTCCTTCTGCTTGACCATGTGGCTGGTGACCATTTTGTCTAGGCAGCCAGTGTGCTTTTGTGTTCTTTGTTGTGGCCATGCCTCCTTGCTGGTTGTTGTTGTGACCATGTGGCTGGCGGCCATATTGTGTAGGCAGCCAGTGTGCTTTTGCCAAATACCTGCATGTGTTCTTTGTTTCTAGCCATGCCTCCTTGCTGGTTGTTGTTGTGACCATGTGGCTGGCAGCCATTTTGTGTAGGCATCCAGTGTGCTTTTGGCATAGGCCTGCATTGTTTTTTTTGCTGTGGCCATGCCTCCTTGCTGGTTGTTGTGACCATGTGGCTTTCGGCCATTTAGTGTAGGCAGCCAGTGTGCTTTTGCCATAGGCCTGCATTGTGTTCTTTTTTTGTGGCCATGCCTCCTTGCTGATTGATGTTGTTGTGGCCACGTGGCTGGCAGCCATTTTGTGTAGGCAGCCAGTGTCCATTAACCATAGTCCTGCATGTGTTCTTTGTTGTGGCCATGGCTCCTTGCTGGTTGTTGTTGTTATGACCATGTGGCACTGGCTGGCAGCCATTTTGTGCATCCAGCCAGTGTGCCTTTGCCATAGGCTTGCATGGATGGATGAGCTATCAGTTCAATAATATGCTTGAGGATCATTGTAGTATGTATATTAATAATAATATGATTTTGATGAACAGCTCTTATATATATATTAAAAATTAATTTTAGCATTTTTTTACTTTGCACCTCTAATACGTTTATTTTCATCCTCCCATATAAACATCGGCAATTACAGATTTTGTATAATTATGATTTTCATTTGATCTTTTTAAAAAATTTATTTCACTTATCTATTTTTATATCTATATTTCTATTTGTTTTAATTTTATTTTTTTTATTGTCATTTTCTCAAATTTTGTACATTTAAACTTTTGAAATTTGGATTTTTTTAGTTTGAATTTTTTTCAAATATATTTTTCACATTTTCTTTTAAAATTTGTTTTCCCCATTTTGCAATGGTCGATCCATCATCCATCCATCCACCATAGGCGCACAGCCGCCCAACATGCAATCAATTTTTTAGATATATAATTCCATTGCCTCCTGGACTCCCTGGCTGTTGTGCACTTTAGACACATCAGCATCATTCATTTGTGTAACAGTGATTACTTCATTTCCCCCTGGACCATATTGCCTGTCATAGGCGCACACTAACCATGATACTATTATATTTACCCATGCAGTTCCCTGAGTGCCACAGGTGTCTCCTTTCGAATATATGGACATAAACATAAGAACTCTATCATTCTGTATATATATTGTGTGTGTTATATAGATGGGGAATTACATTTTATAGTATGGTGGTGTGGTTTGACTTTAAGTGGTTATTATTTTTTACCTAAGTAAACAACCACACTAATATTGCCTTTGTTTGTACTAATTCAAACTGCAAACACTGCCACTTGACGTTTCACACTAAATGTTTTTCTTGTATGTTTACTCTTAGGTGCACAAAAGAAGAGACATCACCCGCAGCACTGCCAAGCAGAAGGCCTGTGCAGTCACATGTCAGTCCTCCAATCTCTGCCACTTGTACAGCTTAGTGCAACTGTCAACTGAGAGCTTTAAGATGGCCCCAAAGAAAGATGCTTCCAAGACAGTGGTAAGTGGGAAGAAGCAGCCTCCCACCAGTGGCATGTTGCCCCAAATCTTGTTTGGATCACCACGTTGTGTGCCTGCCACATCGGCCTCTGGGGAGCAAGCTCAGAGCAGCACTCCTGCATCAATAGAAGAGCCCCAACCTAAGCCCAAGGCCATGTCTGTCAATGAGGTGGCCACTGCAATCCTGGTGACACAGACGAGCAGTGACATTGAATTAGATTTGACCCTTTCGCAAAGTAGTACCCAATCATTTCAGGAAATAGAGCAAAGTGGAAGGACCCGCAGCCAGCAATAGCACATTTTCCTGATGTTGGAGTAGAACAGGTGGTTGAGCTTCCTTTAGAGCAAGAACCTCCTCTTTTAGAATCATTGGCTCCCTGATATCCAGCAAGGAAAAGGAAGGGTACTTCTCCACCATCTTCTCCAAGCACCACTTCTAGTGATGACAATGGGGACTTGGAGTGGACCCTAGCAGAGTCCAGGAGACAGCAGGAGAGGCAAGGGAAAAGTAAAAGGTCCTGGATGCCTAAGACTTATGGAAGAGGATGATGAGGAGGCAGTCATTGTAGAAGGTGATACAGAGGAGTCCAATATTGCTATTCAACCTGCCCGAGGGATGTGGCACAGATAGCACCACCATCTCCCAGATTTGCAAAGTTCAGCTAAGACCTGCACCAACACCTACCTTAGAAGAAGTATTCACTGCACCGAGGCAATTGACGAGACACCAACCTACCTCCAGTTTTTCTTCAGGCATTGGCAGTGGCACAGTAAAAAAGAACTTCTTCCCAGTTTGGGACTTTTTTACGGTTAGTACACAGGGGGAGCACATTGCAGTATGCAGCATTTGCCGCACGCATGTTCGTCGAGGTAAGCCTGGTTCACATTATGGTGCTGGAGGCCAAACAACCCATATGAAAAAACACCACGTAATCCAGTGGGAGGAGCACCTTAAAAAAATGCTGAAGGTGATTGTGGTGGTGAGGAGAGCCAGGGAACATCATCTACAAGATCCATCACTGTGGGAGGTGCTGATGAGCAAGAAGAGGGTGACATCCTCATGCAAAGCAGCCCTGCCCCCAGCAATGACCCACCTCAGCGACTTCACAATGGCACAAGAAGACTCAGAGTGAGATGGAGACACCGCAGCATACAGTAACTGCCCCACCACAATGCACATTGAGTCTACCACCACCTGCTTCTCGAAAGTAGCCTGTGTCAGTGAACCCAGAAAATAATAATATACAGGCTACTATTATGGGCATATTTAGGAAGGAGGGGCAACCAACCAACAGCACGTTTGTACAATTGGAAGTTGGCAAAAATGTTAGTGCTGGACCTCCTCACTTTTTCTTTTGTGAAAGGGAGTGGGAATTTCAGTATTTGTGGCAGCCATCTTCCCAAAATGGAAGGTTCCAAGTCAGACCTATTTTTCAACAGTTGCTGTTCCAGCGCAGCATCACGATGTTCTGCAGTTGGTTGGACAAGCTTTGCAGCAAAGTGTTGTTCACACTATCCACCTGATGACAGACATGTGGACCAGTTGTCAGGCGACTGATCACATGTGCATCACAGCACACTGGATCTCTTTTGCGGGGGTAAAGCAAAAGATATCAGCAGGTCTTGGCCCTGAAGAAAGTTTTAAGAGCACTCGGCGGCATGCAACAGTGGCCATGTTTGCCATGAAGAAATCACATGCAGCTGTAAACATCTTGAATGAATTTAACAGCAAGGTGTATGAATGGCTGCAACCCAGAGGTCTCAGAATTGGATTTGTTGCCACAGACAATGGCAGGAAAAATAGTCAAGGCCATGTCAGACGGTGACTATTTCAGTGTACTGTGTTTGGCCCTTTGCATCTACCTGGTGGTGCAAGACTTTCTCAGAAAAGAAAACACAGTCAGCAACATACTGACCACCTGCAGAAGAATATGCACTCATTTCAGCCATCCTTTTAAAGCCTGAAAGCAGTTGCAGATTATTCAGAGTACTAATATAGCACCAGTTAGAGCCCTGATACATTAGGTGCCAACACGTTGGAAATTGACCTATTATATTTTGCAACGTCTGTTTGAGCTGTACAAACAGATTAATGACTATGTCATTCAAAGAGGAGGGGATGCAGTTGTGGAAGCTATGACCATGGATGCGGAGAAATGGCACGCAGGTCGCAAGCTCCGGAGGCTCTTAGCTCTTAACCGATGCAGGGTGGATAACCATGTTTAGCTTTGCCCAAAATTAATATCTAAACGCCGCGCATCTTACCTGGGGTGGTTTTTCTTCCCTCTTTCATGTGCCTGACTGCCGACGTCGTCCCGACTCAGATTTCGGGTTGCTCGCATTTGGTCACCGGTCCGCGCTGTGTTTTGGCCGACCTGGAGCTCAGGAAGAGCTGTAGGGCAGCAGCGCGAGGCTACCTCCGGGCGAGCGGTGGCAGCGTCAGCACATGTGCTGGGGCTGCACGCTCGGGGGTTTTGGATTCTTCAGCTCAGGCAGATCAGCCGGCCGCCATCGGGGACGAAGGACGACAGGACTCGAAAGGTAGGGGGGCTAATTCGGAAGGCTTGTACTACGGTCAAAGAGGATTAAAAGTGCAGGCTACAGTGGAGCCCCAAGTTGACAGAGAAGTGAGTAATGGAGACTTAGAAGAGCAGGCTCATGCTCAGGATTTAGCTGCCAGGGTTGATCTTGCTCATTCGGAGAAATCCCCAATACATCCTCAAAAACGCCCCCCCCAGAGAAAAAGTAAGACAAGAAGTGAAAAGGAAAGGCAAAAGCCAAAAGAAGAAAGCAGAATCTATAGACTCTAAACTTAAAATTACACCTTCGTTGCGTGCTTTTTTTAAAGTTCAACCACCTGTGCTGAAACTAAAAAGACCACTGCAGATAGAACCAGAGGGTCATATAAGTACCTGGGAGCCTACAGCTTTCATTGGCATCAAAGTCCCCGCCATGGAGAGTGGAGGGCAGGTTAATGCTGAAAAAGCCCCAAAAATACAATTTCTGATGGAATGACAGCCTATAAAGGCGACAATACTCAAAACACTCAAGACAAGAGAGATAAGGATTATGATAGAGATGAGGGGGATATGCCAAATACGCCTAATACGCCAGATATACCAGATGCGAATATAACAACCACCACCAATAGGGATCCAGGTGGTCCAACAGCCAGCTCATTAGAGGCGATGATGGGAAATCTAACCACAGACATTAGGAAGGGCTTCTCAGTATCAGAGACAAATCAGCGTGAAATTCAGAGGTTTTGTGAGGTCCTGGAAAAAAAATTAGATATACTATCCGACAGGACAGAAATCCTCGAAGGTACAGTGGAGGAACTAAAAAAAGACTTTGCCAGTAGTAGAGCGGAACTTCCGGTACTGCGTAAAGATGAGCAGAGTCTTCAGGACAAAGTTGAACAGCTAGAAAACAACTCCAGAAAAAATAACCTGAGGTTATTAAATGTACCTGAAGGTAAAGAAAGAGAGGATTTAAAAACATTTGTGGTAGCCCTCATAAAAACCTCGGTCCAGATAGAGGAAAGCGAAATGGACATTGCTAAAGATGTACAAAGAATCCATAGGGATCCCTTTAGAAAAAACCCGGGAAGAACAAAACCGAGAAGAATTCTTATTAACTTTCAGACGTATGCACTTAAAGAAAAAATCTTGGTATCTGCGCTAAAAGAAAGAGAAGAGTACTGGTGTTTATACCATGTGAGATAGACAGCCGCAGAAAGGCTGGTGCCTATTGTAGTATGCCCGTCTGCGGTCAGTACCTCTCCCGATAAAAAAGGGCAGAAAAATGGACACCTTTTCTTTTTCTGAGGTGAATGAGGACAAAAAAAAAAAAGAAAGAAAAAAAACACAGAAGCGAATTTCTTGGTTGAGAGCTTGCTCTTTCGCTTTGCTTGTAATGGAATGCTGCAAAATGACATCATCTCATCCAAACAGTACATCTGTGCTACACCACTTGATCCATGGTACAAAAAACATCTGCTCACTTCAGTTCGATTTTCTGAAGAGGATGTTTCAAAATACGAGAGGTGGATTGTTGAGGAAGCTGGAGACCTGGAAGAAGAATGGCAGGAACTTAGAGCCCCATCCCGCAGTTCTGGGGTGCCACCTTCAACTTCCAGAGAGGGCAGGATTGTCTCAAAGCAGCCAAAAACACTATCAACCAGAACAGCGACAACAACAGCAACAGAAGGACAAGACCCAACCTCTGCATTGCATTGGTTTCAATCGGTAGGGCTTAAGTCCAGCGCAGAGACGATATCAAAAGAAGTTGAGCAAGTGGCAGCATCAATGACCATTCACAGGATGTTCCAGGAGTATACGGATGATTCAAAAGCAGTCTATAAGGATCAAAACCCATTGATGTGTTGGTATGGAAAGATGCGCCAATCGCAAGAATTCAGCAGGCTGGCAATAAAGTATCTGGCTTGTCCTTTCACCAAAGTGTCTGCTGAGTGTGTGCTTAGTGCAGCTGGTACAGTTGATACAATGAGAAGGACCAGTCTCTCACCTCAAAACGTGATTAACTATGACTATGATCATAATGAACCAACATATCATGCCACAATGATACCACTCCTGAGACAGCACAGGAGGAGGAGGATGATTGGTTAGCTGACCAAGTTCTGGGTGAACCTCTTGAATTTAAGGACGAACTCTCCTTCATGGACTGAGTATGCCAGTGCTCCCATAGAACTTTGTATTATTACTCGCTGTACTTCTATCTTTGCAAAAAAAAAGTAGCTAGTGAAACATTATAATTTTTATGTCAGATTTATGCTGCCCTACCATTATTTAGTCACATATATTTCCGGACTGCAGTTGGTTGGAGCAGTGCGCATTAAAGAAGCCTCCACAATTCCTTCATGACATTGGAGACAATGCATGCCCCCTTAGCATGCCTATCTTTTATTGCATCACTGAGCAGTAGCAGGGCTGCCCCAGAAGATTGTTAATTTACAAGAGTGCCAATACCAAATTCCAATGTGTTGCCTGTGTCAAAAACGAATTGTGTACCTACTACTAACCTACCCGTGCTTGGATTGGAAGAGGTAACTACAACTATTGCAGTGGTGAGTGAGTGATTGTGTGAGTGATAATTGATGATTCATCTTGTGGCAGGCAGTGAGGGAGGGTGTTGAACTTGATTGAGATGATTTGCAATGTTTGGGGCCTGAATAATGGGCGATCATTTTTTAAGAGTGATTGGCCTTTACAAAATTATTTAGCTAAAATGAATTAATCTGTATGGTCCACTCCTATGATCCTTCTGTTTTTTCATCACATAGGAGGGAGATCATTTGATTTACAAGAATGCCAAATTCCATTCTGGTGCTTGCATCAAAGGAGAGCTAGTGTACCTACCACCGTGCTTGGATTGGAACAGGTAACCATTACACCAACAAGGGATTATTGAGTGATTGTGAGTGATGATTGATGATTTATGTGGTGGCAGACAGTGAGGGAGGGTGTTGAACTGTGATTTGGGCACTTGCTTGAGATTATTTACAATTTTTGGAGCCTGAATGGAGCTGATTGGCCCTTTCACAGTTAGACAGATTTACTTGCAGGGTCTTTTGTTTTTTTCTGGTTCTTCAGAAAGCAGAACAGTCATTTTACTTAACAAACAAAAAACTATACAAAATACTGCAATTCTGTTTCTGTACTTGTTCTTCACCAGCAGTGCACTATCCGTCTATCTTGCTCGGGTCATGACTGGTCTGGGACAAAGTTACTCGGAGTAAGGAAGAAGATGGAAGAACTCAGGGCAGGAGTGGTGGGACTACCTCATCAACAGCTAGAAGCAAGAAGTCATTGACTCCAAAGGGAAACTATGAGTCCGAGGCTTAGTACTCAGCTATGTGGAATGGAGAGAAGTGTGTTGATTTGTGAAATGCTGCTCTGTGTGTGTGTGTGTGTGTGTATGTTGCACTGGTGGCAAAAGTGAAATTCTGAGTCCACCTCTTGTTTTTTTTGCTCTGCCTCTGAGTCTTCTTGATACACTCCTCGTGAAGCTTACCTTCCTTCTCTCCTTCTCCTTGACTCTAAAATGAATTTTCTGTTTAACAATTCGCAGGCCTTCTAGTCTCCTGCACGAATGAAAGGCGAATGCTGAGCTCAACACTCCTACTTACCTACCAGACCAATCCAGGCAGGCACCCATAAGTGATGGACATTCCCGAGGAGAAAGCAGAGAACTGGGTGGGTAGGTTCACTCCCAACCTAGAAGCCAGAACATTTAGATATCTGATAACTTGGGGCAGAAGGACTGTTTGCAATGCATTTAACTATACTGTGTCATACTCATTCCTTCATTTCCTTCCACAACAGATTGATGCCGAATGAGTTGCTGCTCATTGCCTAGATAAATGTTGTCCTTGTATAGTGTTTGTCTTTGTCAAACCTTTCCCCAAATCCCTTTTGCCATCCATTCATAAAATCCCTAACCCTCTTACCCCGAGCTGTGTGATTTATTCAGGTGTGGCTTAATTCACACCATCAATGGATCACACACTTGGTTGGGTGGATGTGGTGAAAGCAACACCAACTCACTGAAGGATTTTTAAAGCAATAGCCCACACTGGCCACATTTACCCACCCATGCATACAAGTAATCCATATTTTAGATATAGCATGAAGAACATCAGTCATCAGCATCATCATTCTGGCCTCGTGTTGCATATCCGCAAACGCCTAACCTAAGCTTGTCCACTCCAGACTTTCTGTCAATTTTTTATGACACAAGGATTTTGTAACTAGTAGCTCCCCATTGCTCCAGTTACCACTATTGCAATTTTTGTTATTTTATCACTATGAGGAATTCTTCTTGTGTCATCATGTAGTAGTCTGGTCTCAATTCTTTGTAAAGCTTTGATATAACCCACTGACTCAGTGTTTATATTTCCATTTAGTTGCCTGCAATGCAAAATCCTTTCCAATTAATCCTACAGTTGGAGCTCACCTGGGTGGAAGAGCGACCTCACTTGCGAGTTGTGATGCCTTCCTTGTTATTGCTTCATCTATATTTAGGTAAGACAACTATAGAGTGAAGTGAACTAGATAAGTTAGTAAGTAAGTAACTAACTGCTACTGCAGGTAATCATGTATCTAGGTTGTTGTAGACAATATAAGTCATGGCAGCATCCCTCCTCATGTTCAAGATAGTTAAAGAGGTAGAACTCTATACCTAAACGGTATAATACACTCTTACAAGCACATAAACAAGATGTATAAAAACTAAATGCAGCAGTGCAAACTAAAAGTAAAACAAACTACTTTAGGCATAAATTTCGATAAAATATAATAAGTTTCCCCTTTATTTATTTTACAAAAAACTCACCCTTTCCTTCCACAATAGGCCCATTCCTTTGCCTAAACAAACTGACCCAACCACCAATGTCCAAAAATCTGAAATGTCCAACAAATAAAAAAAACGGCCCAAGCTCCCTTTCCACCCTCCCCATCCACAAAAAGTCCCTCCCACCAAAACAAAAAAAAATAAAAAAGGACTAGAAGAGCGCATTGTATATTTGTTTCCGGACCTGGTCCAGGCTCTGCTTCATCCTGACGAGCCAGCTCTCCATAGCGTCCAGCAACAGCAGCATGTGCTGCAGTAATGGTCTGCCATATCGGTAGGGGGCGGCAGCAGTTGTGGTCAGCTGATGGCTGTGCCAGCAATGGGATGGCTGAGAGGCTGGTGTCTTTGGGGGACATGCTGCACTGGGGCCCAGCTGAGAGTAAGAGGCAGCAATTTCTGCCTCTTCTTCCTCCAGGACCAGCAGCCACCGGTATTCCTGCTGGATATGGTTCAGCCTCTGCCCCAGCAGATGGGACGCTTTCTCCTGCCTGGTGGGTGGTACGGGTGGACCAGCAGGAGTTGATATATTGAGAAAAACAGAAAGGACAAATTGTAAATAATGTTCTGTGCGAATAATTGTTTTAAATTAGCAGGTGATACAATAGGAGTACATTGCAGGTTCCTCTAGGGCCAATGGAATTTGATTTGATTATGATTAGGAGTCACAAGGCCAATTGTATGTTTTACCCACACATGCATTGCATAAAAAGCACTGACTGTGTGGCACAAAAGTATTAGGCAGAATAATAATAACAGTGATTTGATTTTTTTTCTTCAAAAGGCTTTTCAAGTAACTAAACAGACACTTTGAGTGGGAAAATAAATTACCTCTCATTAATGAGTAAGGCAGTATGCACTACTGAAGTACAAGTTGTGTGATGTGCTAAATTAACAGAGCAATGTTCATTGCTAGTCAGTGCATCAGGTGTTTTGCTACTGTCTGCGGCTGGGGCATCTGTAGTTGCAATTATCTATTTTTAATTCCAATTGCCCTGCTCTTCTCCAAATGCCTTTTTTCTTTCTAGCCTGACTCCAAAGAGGCAGATGAATAATAAATACGAAACTATGTCACTTACCTCACGTATGACATGCAGATATTATCCTGTCTGCCAAAAGTAGATGTGGGGAAAAATGATGTTCATCACAGCGTATCCCATACCCCAAACTTGACATCAAAGCATGCACTTACTCCCACTTTACTCATAGGCCTCGCCCACCACAGCATAATAAAGCTTTTGATATAGAATAGAGGTGTCGCTACACTAATCATCAATTTGTTATCTTTGGCTTATTCAGTCACTGTGCCACTCAACGGAAGTCAAAAGGGAAAAATCTAAATAGAAGTATAATAAATCTATTATGGAAACCATGAAATATATTTTGAAATCAGTTCACATGACTATAAAATCAAGAATGGATTGTTAAATTTTTTGGTAGCCTGGGATGCAAGAACTTAGGAAAAAATAAAGGAATGAAGTACTAAGAGATGACTGAGTGGGTGAAGAGAAACACACCTTGTGTGTTCGGTTTGCAATGCATTGAAAACTTTGTAAATGCCATATTAACTGAAGCAGATGCACATTGCACAGCCAACACTGCAGTGTTGAATTGAACAATACTGCGCTTTGGTTATAGGTGGCAAAATGCCATGGATGGGGAGGGGGGTGATCAGTGATGGGTGGGATACATCCGCCTCACTTAACAAATACAATGAGTCAAGGGAGTGGAAAAAAAATAGCCCCCACTTTGAACCATAGCTTTGATAACCCTACATAAACAAAATAAGCAAAGTAAGTGAACAGCATGCCACTCTCCATGAGAAGAGCTGCCTTGCTTATTCATCCTAGGAGTCCAAATATTCACTCATCCTTTCATTCTAATTCACCCATAGTCACCATAATTAAGCTTTACTTTCTTTCATCCAGTCTATCACCAACATTTCCAAACAATTATCCATCCATTCAATTTCCACCCTTTCCTCCAACCATCCTTTCACCCATCCATCCCTTTACCCAACCATGCACCCTTTCACTCATATACAATTTTCCTTTCTTTTAACCTTCTGCTCTTTCATGTTCCCTCAAGCCATCAACGCTCATTATGTGTGCTTTTGTTGAGTTGCAGATAGAAGAGGCCATAATAACTCAACCATCGCTGCAGCTGGTTCACTGTCACGAGTTGATGACGTCCTAGTACTAGATAGTGAGTATACTAGTAATCGTCAATCAGCAAACAATTATGTGACTTCCCAGTGCCTGTTCCTGCTGCCGCTTCTCCCCCTTCAACTGACTCTTGTCCTGCAGTGGCACTACTTGAGCCGGCGTCACTGGTAGTCTGTGTGGCTAGAATAAAACATTATACATATTTTAGATGCCAGATACGCCTCCCCTTAATTTTTTCAATCAAAGAATTCATCCGCAATACATCACTACAGTTTGGTTAGCACTGCAGTATCTTCTAACAAAAATATCACTCTGGGCATTTGGTTGGTTGACAATGTTAGATAAGCCAGACAGTGAAGCCAACCAAAAAAATATCATAATAGAGGGGCAGAGCTATAACCTATGATGATCATGATTGATGACTCAGTCATTGAAGCACAATGAAGGGGTGGAAAATTGTCAATGAAAGACATATGGTGTTGGTTGGCAAATGCACAGGGACCTCATACTTATTTGTCAGCCATGCTGCAGTGTCATGGGAACTGCTGGTAAACTGTATAAAATTACACAGCACACAGATTGGAGTGGGGAGTTGTTACATGTCCATGGCCACTCTCTCGTGAACTGAACTGTTAGAGCATGAGCAGGTAAAAGAAAGCCTTCTCAACAAGCATACATGGCGAATAGTATTTATAATACTAGCTTACTTGGGCCTGCAATCTTCACAGTAGACAGTAGAGTACCAAAAATGTGTTCTTAGTCTTACTCTTACATACCACAAGATATATAGGAGAGAGGGAAAGATTACCAACAAAGCAGAAGATAAGTAAACTGCAAACTAGAGACCAGAAAAAGTCAGCCACCAAAAAATAAAACTACGGATTTGGAATGCGAGTACACTCTCTGTGTTGCGTTTCGCACAGCGAACGAGCGCACCGTTGAACTCCGCCCATCCACAGACCTCAGGCCAGTGCTGCAGAGTGTTTTAACCACTTTATGGAGTTTCACTTAGCACAACTCCACCCAGGCCTAATAACTTTCACTTTCTGATTATGAGCCTTTATTTTTTAAAGTGATCAAAGGCGAGTCATCACAATAGTGTAAGGGGAGAGGTTGCATTTCATTTACAGGTATTAGAATGCTGGGCCTCATTTATGGCATTTTGACGGAGGGCAGCACAGAAATGCACCTTGCTGCGCTGCCCTATGCCAAAGTGAAAGGTCAGTACTGCACAATATTTAAGTAATTCAGTGCATTCCTGTCCTTTCTGCCTGTGCTGGTGCCGTTTTGGCAGATTAGCGCCAACATAGGCACCCTTGCACCATGGTACAAGGGTGCCTTCGTTGCAGGCAGGATTGATTTTGTGCAGGAAGGGGCACCTTTCTGCACAAAAACAATCTTACGAGGCATTTTCCTCTTTCAACGTGTGCTGCAGAATGCAGCACACATGGAAAGAGGAAAAATTGAGGAGAAATTAACAAATTTCCCCTCGTTACACCTCACCTCGGGAGGCGTAGAGATTTGATGCTTCCCCAGTTTTACATCACTTTGTAAATATGGGTCAGTGTCAAATTCCATGGGTGTTGCGGGGAAAAACCCACTGCAACACCCATGGAACTCCTCCCAGGAGCAGAGTAAGGCGACGCAGTGATTTGCTCTGCGTCGCCTTACTTATGATTTATGAGGCCACTCAAAGCCCTGTGTCACGCATGTACCACTTTATGTGGTGCAAAAGTGATGCAAGGCTCTCATAACTAAGCCCCCTGGTGCTAAGGGACATTTATTCACATTCCTCTGAAACAATGGAGCTTGCCAGAGTGACAGCCCCAGGGGGTGCTGTTCCTAAGTCCATCTGCACTACCTGCAACTTCGCCCCCCCTCCCACCACACGTGGTGGTCATGTATCCTATGGTCACGTTGAGTAGCAGCAACAGGAGCTGAACGTGTCTGAATTTAGAAGATAAAGCCTCATTGCTGGCTTCTCTGTTTGTCTGCAAAGCACAAGATTGTGGGCACTCTCACAAGCCCCTCTGCTAAAATATTGCTGGAGTTCAAGCCCCAGTGCTGCAGAGAAGTTGGTGCTTGAGTAAACCGGTGTTCCCATTCCTGCGTGCCCACCTTTACTGCCTGCAACAACTGTTCTTCATAGAGAAATCAATCTAGACTGCTTTTGTGACATTTAGCCATTCGTTTTGATGAAACTCAGGGTTTTCAAGGCTATTGAATACTGGAAAAATATGTGTGCCTTGAGCAATAGTGGGCAGTGGTTAGATGATTTGTTTGATGTAGTGTCTTGGGACTATAAAAATTATTTCTACAGGTATGGTCTTCTGCTCTCTTTTTCATGTGTATGAGTTTGAACCGGTGTATGAATTTAGGTTGCGGATCTCTGAAGTTACTCATTCCCAAGCATGTGTGTGATGTCACTGAGACGGCCGGGCTGGCATGGGCCCCACAACGGTGCAGGTAGTAGATAACACACAGACATGTGGTGGGTGCAGAAGGTGGAGAGTGTGAAGACTTCTACCTCTCAACTATATATTGTCACAGTGTCATCACTTGGAACAGGTCTCTTCACATTAGACAAATAGAGGAGGCATGTACTTGATTCAAGACACACCCACTCCTATTATGGACATGACATTCCTCCCACAACACGAGGGTAAGAAAATACTCAGTTTGAATATATGCAAACCCCACCCTGGGCTATCATTATGCATTAATCTCTGTAATGCTGCACCTCACAGCAGCTTTGAAGTATAATAATCTTTTTTCAACCTTGTAGAATTGCAGTGTGTGTCTTCCATCACTCCACTGTCCACCAGCCTTCTTTTTCTTTTTGATTCAACTCCTTGACAGCATAGCACCTTTTCAGTTCCCTTCACTGAAGGATGTAATATTGGTGGAATTGTATATAAGAAGAGTAGGATGCGGGCTGTATGTCATCAGTACCTGGAGATATAAAGGAGTTTATCAGGTAGGTGGTACCCAATTTATGGAGATTTTTGGGCCAGGCTGAGAATCTGAGTATTGATGAGGTTTTTGTACTTTAGATACATTTAGGATGGTGTTGGGTGTTTTAATGTAGGCGTATTCAGCTTAAAAATATTAGATAGGGTAGTGTTCTGATGTTTGTAAAGTAAAACAACAAAAAATGTGCATGCTTCTATTGTGGTAAAGGTGTTGGGCGGTCATTACTACGCGTTTTGGACGGTCATTCCTACGCGCTCTCTATGAGGTTATTCTTCATGGGCCCTTGTACTGACACAGGGCACAGATCAGCACTCTTTAGGAAAGCTACTTGACTAGACGCTTGACTTCCGGTGCAAGACCTGAGGTGTGCTTATTAGTACGTACTCTTGTCTCATTAGATTAGGCACCATTTTGGTTTGGGGACCAGGCAAGAGGCTTATAAAGAGAAAAGCGGGTCATACATTCACATAAGTAATGGCTTGCTGTCAGAATTGGCCAATAAGAAAAGCAGTTTTTTCCCACTTGACTGAAGGGGTACAGCATTGTGACTATCGGTTTTTATTTAAGATAAAAAAATTCATACTTTAATTTTGGTCATCATTATGGATGCTTACTCGTTGATAGTGAGAGCGCCTCACTTTCAGCAGGGAAATTGCATGAAGATGTACTTACAAAGCTGCCAAGGTTTCAGATTGCTTATGTGTGACATTTTCATAACGTCAGGGTACTTATGAGTGACATGCAATGACAATGTGTGACACTTAGGGCCACATTACGATGGCAGTCGGATGAGCGTCTGACCGCCATCACAGTAGGAGTGGGATCAGCTGATAAGTAGTCATGGTCCCACCCACCAGATTAGGATGCGACCACCGTGTAGGCAGTCGTAAACATCCCTTTTTCTATTGCAGGTTGTGCTGCAGCCTGGAAAAGGGCCGCAGCACAAGCCACAATAGAAAAAGGGATGTTTTTAGAAATCCATACACCGTGTGTCAGGCACCATGTGATGCCTGGCACACGGTAAATCGATGTTTGGGGGGTGCACCACATGTGCCCCCCCAGGCCACATAGCGGAGGCTGAAGGATGACGGGGCCCTGCTAGGAGCCCCCAAATCCCTTTCTGGTTGTCTGTTCATGGCGGTGGGATCGCCATGAACAGGCAGTCGGAAAGGGATATCCTAATCCCTACGGTGGAGCCTGCGCAGGCACCGTCCTCATTCTAGGGATTAGGAATCCGACTGCCGTCCCGACAGGATCTTTGATGCTGTCGGAAGCGGCAGTCCTAACCCCCCCACCACTGCAGGCCAGCCAGCTGCATTGTAATGCAACGGTCGAACCGATGCCCTAGATGGCAGGCGGACCACCACTGACGGCCTGTTGGTGGCGGTCTGCCCACCATCGTAATCAGAGCCTTAGAGTGCCACTTTTTTGTGACCAAAATCAACCAATGAAGACCAGGGAAACATATAAATATCAGAAATTATACCCATTTGAGCAACGAGAAACTCTAAGAAGTTCGTAAAATTCTGCAAAGCACCAGTAATGGAAGGGCACTAACCTAGTGCCCTTGAAACCTGATCGTACTGTAAACAAATGTGTAACCATGATCTCAGTCTGTAGACCCTCTGTCTCAGTCGGACTCGACTACACCAAACAGGCTGAGAGGCCTCAGCGCATATCTCAGCTAAGATCAATAATAAATGTACTCAATCAGTTCACCACTGTCGGTAGTGCAGCCCAGGCCATCGCGGCACCAAAGAAGCCTGAAAGCAGTGGGCTACAGCCAGGCTCAGACAGGCAGTGAGGCTTTCAATATATTGCACTGTGCTTGAAAGTTGGACTCGTCATGACCTGCCAAATTAAACAAATTTGAAAAATTGACACACACAACCTTTTTGCTTGTTGGCATTCGGGGCCTCCCTGGGTAGAGTCTGAAGTGTCATGATGTTAAAATGAATCTGTCTATCCACTGACCGATGTGATGTCAGAGTCTGGCATGAGCACACAGACTTCTAACACACTGTACTCCCACCCTGACTACTGAATAACTAATACATGTACACCAGCTCGATGGATAAGTTACCTGAGACTGACTAGTGACAGTCTGGTGGCAGGGAGAGCGAGCCACGGTAGGCACGGGTCAGTATCAATCAGAGGCCGGAGGCACCAAACTCTCTCCGAAAGGACGCGGTCCGGTACCAGATTCAAGCAGCATCTTGCTGAGAGAGGCTGCAAGCACCACACTAACTGGCAGCACAACAGCCAAACTTTAAGAAACAGATAACTGCCGACCCGCCCGCACTTATTATAAGTTCTGTCTTGGACGGCGTTCATTGGGCAAATCGTGGGGCGCATTGTACCAGACTCCATGATGACGTCATAATGTCACATGAATGGCAATGCCGTGGTGATTGGAACCAACGAGCACAGCTGAGCCAGCCCCGACCTGCACCAGTCAGAGTCTGTCAAGCCAGAGCAGCATGGATTGCACACTGCTTTCCTCAGTGCTAATAGCAGTGCTCTGGCTTGACAGCTTCAGGAGGTGCTATAGATGTGTGACTTCGACTTTTAGTAGGGTGATTCAGATCACCATACTGAAATACTTTAGTCTAACGCCGGATGCTTGGTAATTGGCAGGGCTGTACTTAGACAATAGATGCTTAGGGAGATGAAGGCATCTATTAGAGAGGCAGAAGGAGCTGTTATCAGCAAAAGGAAGAGAGGTGACAAATCTGAGAAGGAACACTGGGCACTTTCAGAAAGGGAAGAAGACTTAAATGACACAAACAATGGGTAAGAGTTTTGCTAAAATGAAACATTTGAAAGTTAATAAAAGAAATATGAGAGGAAGACACGCTTGAGGAGGGTGGTCTGAGCACTATGCAGAGAGAAGGTGCATACTGAAGCACATTTGAGTTGGACGTCCATGTTGGCAACAAGGGGAGACAGGGTGATCATGATGAAGACAAGGAGTTTGGTCAATTAGATGACAAGGATGAGAATGATGGAATATCACGAACATTTGTATGATTTAGGTGATGCTCAGTTGAGTGAGGAGATTGGTGAGGAGGACCATTGATGAGCAATGAAAGTTAGCATCAGAGATCCCTGTGCAATGCAATGTTCAGTCCTGTGGCAACATACCATCTTTGGAGTGCTGACTGGTGGCCTGTGAATCACATAACTAACTGTGAAGGAGCAGAGAGGAAATCTTCAGAAAAGTGCGACCGGCATTCAATAGAAAAAAAGGTGTGCATGACCCTTAATTTAAATCCAAAATTATAATCTTCTTACTCAGGTTAAGGGATCCAAGGAAAAGCTTTGAGATGTCTTTGGAGTAGTGTGAATTGTTTCACTTTCTAGGTCCGTTAACTAGAATACTCATTGTGGTTGAAGAGGTGTAAGAGGATAGAGCCAAAGAGTACTATGCTGTTTTGGAAATGCTAATGCTTCTCTGATTACAGAGAGATGTAAATCTGTTCTGATGCATGCATATCCCAAGCTGGGTAATATGGCAAGGGAAGAAGTTAGCACAGATGCTTTCTCTTTGGTTAAGGAATGGCGGAATTAAGAAGCAAACATGTTTCAACCTTCAGGGCTCTGGATAAGGCTCATAATGCGATGCTTCATGATTTTGAAGCAGGATACAAAAGATACAGTTGTTCATTGGATGGACAAGTGGAATTGTTAGAAGATGGAGTCACACATCTCATTTTAAGACTTACAAACTGAACAAGAGATGGCCCTTACAGTAAATGTATATACCTTCCAACCTGGCTTGTAGAAGACCCCCATTCGTTCATCTGTAGGCCATGATATCTCACATTAAATATAAGTGCTGCAGTAGAAGCTTGGCAATCAATTTAGAAACTGAATCTGTGCTCAGTGGTATGCCTCTGAGGGTTGGGAGGAAACAAATGTGGGGTACATAATGTTTGGTTGCGAAAAGAGAGTGACAGCAACACATCAATAGCTGATAACATGCAAGTTCAACAGATGTGTGAAAGTTGGAACATCAAGAAATCACTACATCTGAAATGTTTTGAGCAGACATTTGTCTCACTTTGCAGCAGAATAACTCAAGACTGTTTTGGCGGCTGATTTCTAAGTACATGTAAGAAATTGGGTTATTAGGTGAGGGGTGGAAGCCACACTCAGGCAACAACAACAGTACTTGTCAGGGTGAACCACAAAAGTCACTAAGTTTACATGTGCTTAACCCTTATGTAGCTTGGCACAAACGCAGCTAGGCAATGTGTAAAGTATTTTTTCAGCGCAGGAACAGTAATAAAGTAAAAACATAACAGAATTAAAATCCCCCAAAAATCTAGAAACATAGGATACATTTTAATCAATAAAATGACTCCAAAATAAATTAAATCCAATCAGTAGAACCAGAGTTATGTTTTTTAAAATTTCTAGTGAAAATTAGCACCTAAAAGATCAGTGTGCCAACTGTGGGTATATGGTCACCGAGACAAGGTGGATTGGGCCTGATCTCTGCTTTCCTTTGGACTTAGAAGAAATTTTGAAGAAAAATTCCAGAGAAGGTAAAGTTCAACAGGACAAGGCAGCTGGTGGCATATGAGGAAACTAAAAGAAGGGGGTGCCTATGAAGATAATGATCCTACATGCTGTACATTATGTAGGGTGTAGGATTATTATCTCCATGGACACCCCCTTCTTGTATTTTTTAATCATACAAGGCACACCATGGATAAAGGGATACCTAGGTATTCTGAGGTATTTTATTCTAAGAACCCGGCAAGAGAATATTCAATGTGCTCCCTGGAATATGGTCAAGCCCATCCAGATTTTTACGGATAAGACCCGATGATGAAGCATGACACCAATAGGGTGTTTGAGGGTCTAACAAACAAATAAGAAATGATGTGGAATCGTTAGGGTCAAGCCTTATACCTTGTACAATAGGATACCTTTTATTGTGACATATTTGGACAGGAGGACGTATCCAAGTTTTTCCTCTCATTCCCTTCTTAGCATTAGATTGAGCTGCTGGTCCCTCCTTGCTACCATTTGTTGTGGGTACTAAATTTATACCAGGTACCAGTCTTTGAAGTGAGGAATTTTCCTATTCAACCCCCACATCTAGTTCTAGAAAACTCTTCCCTGCCCCTGTCAAAGCCCTAAGAAGTCTGGGGTGACAAAGGCTAGTGGCAGGATCTCCTTTCGTTGTGTGTGCTGGAGGTATCCCTTTGAAGTGTAAGTGGGGCAGTGAATAGCTCCACCCACAGCCATCCTAGCAGGATGACCCATCCTGCCAACACCAAGTCCCCTTTTGTCTCACTGTCTGAATGGAATACACAAAATTCAACAGCTAAGCTATTCACAGTCATGTGACCCAGGACACTGGTAGCAGACCCCAAATGGTTAGGACAAGAAAATGCCAGCTTTCTAAAAAGTGGCATTTCAGAATGGTGACTTAAAATCCGACTGTACCATTAAAAAGGATTTTAAATTACACTTAATTTAAGCCCAAATTTGACATCTCTATCTGTTCCAAATCAAAGGTTAGCACTTATTACGTGTAATAAGGTAACCCAATGTTAACCAGTGAGAGAGATAGGCCTTCTAGTAATGAAAAATGAATTTAGAGGTTTTCACTACCAGGAAATGTAAAAACACATGTGCCACTTCTTAAATACACTGCTCCCTACCTAAAGGACTGATCAGAGCCTACCTTCGGGGTGACTTATATGTATTAATACGGAAGGTTTACGTTTACGTTTGGCAAAAGGGTTATTTTGATGGCTGGTTGGGATGAGGGCGCAGCGCAAAAATAGATACAAACTGTGGGGGTAGTGATATTAAAATTTGCTACCAAGAGCGACAGGCATAGCTTTATTAACTCGTTCCTGGTGCCAGGATTAAAAACAGAGCACCAGCAGGGAAAATTTATAACTGCAAGTATCAGATGAAGACAGGTCTACATGTTTCAGCCTTATAGACCCAAGGAGGTATTGCGGCTGTCTTCACTGCTTTTTTTTGTGCTGGGCCCTCAACCCAACCAGTCATCTACCTTCTCAATGTAGGAATTAGCATATCCTAAAAATTAGGAATAAAACATCCCTGAGCTCCTCCCTCTCAGAGAGGGTTGTAGCCCATGGCGGGACTAGGTTTTCCCATCACGAGGAGAATCCCAATGATGAAGCATGCCACCTATGGTGGGTGAGGGATTTCGTCCTAACAAAGGGATTCCCCCACAAGCATCATAAGATAATCTCTAGTGTATCTTACTTTTTCGGCTTGGCATTCTAGACCCGAGGATTTTTTAGTGTTTACTAACGCCTCACTCCGCCTCTTACTCGTACATATGCCCCGTAGTGTCTTAGCCGGAGGTATCCTTTTGGATGCTGAAAAGGCATTTGAGAAGGCCTTGCCATTGTTATGGTGGATGCCATAAATGCGAAGATTATTGCACCTATTTCTGTTTTCAATGTCTTTGGCATGTTGTTTAAGTAAGTTAATCTCTCTATGCATGCCAACAATTTTGGAAGTTTGATTCTTAAGATCGCTAATTCTTTGCTCAGCTTCCACAACTTGAGATTTCATGAAAGACAACTTCGTATCTAAATTCTGTATACTGACATTAGTTTTCTCCGTAAAGTGGTGTAGGGCCCATATTTCCTCTAGAAAACTTCCATAGATATGGAGAAAGGCAATTTATCAGGTGAGGGAGGATCCTGTTTAAGGCATTTAGTACAACCTGCTTGTTGAGGCTTGACAGCAGAATGAAGTTTAGGAGCGATGGTCGGCATGTTTGTCGATGATGAATAAGTTGCCATTGATTTAATGATTTGTTGTGCAGTCAAAATGATGAGCAACATGTGAATTATGAGTGAGTTAATGCTTCCTCAGTCTCCTCATACAGGAAGGAGCAATATCAAAGAGGAAATGAAAATATAGTCACACTGCCACAAATATTTAAATCCTATACATTTTACGAGAGTTCAGAATATCAAGGCACAAATATTTAATGATCTGAGCTCAGCAATGGGTGTGGTAAAATGCACATATCATGAAATAATAATATTAAAGCGACATAGACATCATGAGCGTTGAAGGAAGGCTGAAAGAGTGTAGCCTGAAATGTCAGTCCAAATTAGCAGCTGGCCAGTAATAGGCGGGAGCAGTGTTGTGATAAAACCAAAACTATGTGTTAAAATATGACGAACATGCTGGTGAGAAGATGCAGAAATGCCTCCTTAGAGAGATGAGAAACTCCGTCACAGGCCCTGTACGAGGCAATATCAGTGTCTCTGTAAAAGAAGAAAATGGTTGCGGCAATACTGAGGTGAGGTGCGCATGGCATATAAAAGAAATGCACTGTAAACTGGCCAGCAGGAAACACAAGGAGTCACGCCTCATGGTCCCTTGTTCTTGAAAAGAGTTCTGCTACAGTGGCTGGGCATCAAAAAGGCAGTCGGTGAGAACCTGAAACAAAGCTAATGTGGCACAGCGCAGAATAACCTCAACCCACGGCCATTCTTCTCTCCATCAAAGCCATGCCCTCTCTTCTCTATTATTTCTTGATCTTTTCATTTTATGCCTACCCATCAAAGACAGAGGAAGCACTTTCATTGTCATTGAAGTCTCCAGCTGTGCGATCAATGGAGCACATTGTAATGAGGTATTTATTCAGTGTTGAACATGGGGCCTCAACATTCTTTAAAATAGCTATCAATTTTTCTTTGTTCTCCTTTCTTCTTAAGCCCCTCCTTTCTGTTGTAGGTTCCAAGCTCCATCTACAGTGAGAGCTGTCCACCTGGGTACAGAAAGGCTGCCAGAGAGGGGGAGCCTGTGTGCTGATTCGACTGCATCCCCTGTTCTCAAGGAGAAATCAGCATTGGTACAGGTGGGTTGCTATTTCACATTTTCATTGCTTCTACTAGTGTTTTAGTGTTCACAACTCTAGCATAACACATAGAGATAGGAGTATTAAATGCCCTCTGTCCTACCCTACCTGGTAAAAGTCAAGGAAAAGATGATAAACAAATACCTAGCCACCCACCACAATGCAGAGTCCAACCACAGTACAGAGACCGCAATCATTGCTGCCATGTACGACATCTGGATGATTATGGACAGAGGTGACACTGCAGCCCTTGTGCTATAACCTTCTGCAGCCTTTGACACTGTCTCCCACCCCATCCTTATCCAATGACTACACAAAGCCAGCAATCCACGGTCCCACACTGTGCTAGATTTGCTCCTTCCCGACAGGCAGCTCCCAGTCCGTCAGCCTCTCCACCTTCACCTCGGATGCAGTCAAACTCTTCTGCGAAGTTCCAGAAGGATGTTCACTGAGTTCCACTCTGTTCAATGCCTACATGACCCCACTCATGAGCATCATCCGTGCCCACACAATCAACATCATGTCCTGTGCTGGCGACACCCAGTTCATACTCGCCCTCTACATCGGTCTCCCAGAGAGATTGCTAACTAAACAGCAAGTAGCCATGAATGACGCAGCTAGGCTGATCTCCAGGCTCCCAAGACGAGCACATGCTACTCCCCTACTGCAGCAGCTGCACTGGCTCCCCATCAAACAGAGAGCCAGGTTCAAAGGTCTCTGCATTGCCCACAAAGCCATTCATGGCCAGGCCCAGTCTACATCAAGGAGGGCCTCGAGAACAATGTGTCAGGACGTACCCTCTGCTCGTCCGAGGCAGGCCTACTGGCCTGCCCGCGCTTCAATACTACCTCCAAAGGGGGCAGAACCTTCTCTGTAGTGATCCCTCAACTGTGGAATGAGCTACCGGAGAGCTTATGCAGGGAATCCACCCTTCTCCCCTTCAGGAAAAGACTTATGACTCTCCTTTTTATAGAAGCCTTGGGCACAACATAGGCCCAGACCGGGTGCTTGACCGGGTGTTTGTACATCGGATCTTTGGTGGGGTTTAGTCTCTCTCTCGCAGCGCTAAGAGATCTGTCGGTGAACATGCGCTCTATAAATCCCAGTTAACAATAACAATAAGAAGATGCCAAGAACCCAGGTCAATTTCTTCACCTGCATGTACAAAGTTGCCAAATGAATGAAAGCCAACTGCCTCAAGCTCAACACAGACAAGACAAAAGTAGTAATCTTCAGCAAAGACACCTAATTCTGGGATTCCACCTGGTGGCCTGCTGATCTCTGACCCACACCCCTTTTGGGAACCCATGCAAAGAACCTCAGAACAGTACTCCACACCAACTCACCATGACTGTCCAAGTGAATGCAGTCTCTGACTCCTGCTTCATCATACTCAAAATGCTCAAGAAGATCTTCAAAATGCTCCCCACCAACACTGGCAGAACCATCACCCAAGTCCTCATCACCAGCAAGCTGGAGTGCAGCAACTTAGTCTATGCTGGATTCAACACTCAACTGACCAGAAGACTCCAGACCATGCAAAATTCAGCTGCTGGGTAAACCCTGAACCTTCCACCCTGCACTCACATCACCCCACACCTCAAATATGAACACACTTCAATCTCCTCAGGCATACATACAAAGCCTTACAAAACATTTGTCCCATGTACCTCAACAATCACTTAAACTTCCACAAACCTATCAGACACCTGTGCTGAGCCGATCTCCTACTCACACATACCCTTACATACCAAGAACCACATCTGATGGTCACCCCTTCTCTTACCTCTCTCCTAAAGCCTGGAATAACAAGCCCCTCCACATCAGAGCCTCCTCCTCAATTCTTGAATTCTGCAAGAATCTGAAGACCTGGCTCTTCGCCTAGTCCCGATCCTGGCTCAGCCCCTCCAGCTCCAGCTCCAGCACCAGGATACTGTCCCGGGTGAATTATGCACTATATAAATACACATAATATAACAGAACAGAACATGACATACCATAGCATGCATTATGCTGCTGAGATGAAATCCAAATTTCATTTAACATTCTATAATCCCAACAAAAATTCAAATTTCTGCATTTTCACAATGCATCAGTTTTCCATATATTGTAACCATTATATATTTGGTATTTCTGCATACACAACAAAAGTCTGTCTTACAGGTGTATTGTACAATTGGCCCCCTTTAGTAGGTTCAGTGCTTCTGTCAGACATACACGTCTTTTACAGTTAATAAACATAATACATTGAAATGTACCAAAATCGCATCTGAAACCAGAGTCGAATTGCCTGTAATGCAATTCATTTTAAATTAGAATAAGAAAGAGTATTATGAATGGCTGCACACAATGACTTGGCAGAATTTGAAGAACTATAGAAATAATATTTAAACTATTCATAGTAATGTATTCACATTTTACTAACTATTCAGATACAAAATTAAAAGCTGCCCTTAGGATTTCAATGGCAGGACCTATGATATGTGTTTCGTGTGTTATGGTGTGATAAAATACAAATAGTTATTAAATGCATTTCAGCTTCAGTTGATTGGGTCCTAGATGTACAGGACAATAGATCTTACAAATTACTCTTCCTTTGGATTTCCCATTACTTGAACCTATTGCTCATGCATATTTTAAGACTGGCTGAGATCCACTGCGAAAAATATTTTATTGACTATGCTGCTGTAGAAGCCCAACTTTCAACATGCGTACGGATGAAACGTCTAACTCCTTTCTAATATTCCCAGTAATGGGAAACATCTAAGGTGGCCTCATAACTACAAGAGGCCCAAAGTAAGTTGTAATGCTGAGCCAGATGGGCTTGCGGAGGGAACTGATTGGTGCTGATTCTAGCCCCCTCAGTTGCATTTGACACTGTTGAACATCCTCTCTCCATCACACTGGAAATAGAGGCCAGGCAGTTACTTTTGTTCATATCTATCTTGCTTGGCACGCTTAGGTGGTTCAGCTTCCCCCGTACACCTCAAATTCTATTCTACCGTCACATGCTATTCCCAGCTGTATTAAATATTCACATCAGCCCACTGACTACCCCTACAGCGTCATTTGCCATTACGTATTACACCCTTGCTGACGGTTGATAATGGAAAATCCATTAATTTATGAAGGAAGCACTAAATCCTCGATTGGAGCAGTCACGTTCAGTGGAAAGCCCTGTTGCAGAATTAACTTCACCATCCTGTCTCCATGGTGGTGTTCTCAAACCGCAGGACCACAGTTGCAGGGCATGCAAAACCAGAGTACAACCCTACTGTACAACCCTAGTCCATGCTGAGTTTACATCAACCTAGTTTCACTCTGCGCTGCCTGGTACATGTTCATCAAGGGTTCACTCCTTGTAGTTAGAAGAGGACAAATCCTTGCAACAGCAACTTAGAACAGGACACTTAGAGTACCACAACATTGACTAAGACCAGCCACATTCTTTATGGAGACAACTTGAAGAAGAACAGGTCTATAAACGCCACAAGATACACTGTATCTGATAATATTTCAAGGAGAGCTTCAGATGGTGTCTACAGCAAATAGTCCACTTCTGAACCTCAAATGAATACAGACATCATATAGATGCAATGGGGAGCATAGGAGATCAAAGCTGACGCAGGTAGGGACCTTAATTGCAGCAGGCTTCACCGCCCAGAGTAAAATCAATCATAAGCAACTAGCAATACTGTTGTCTAACATAACTTCTCCCCACAGCATCTTGTTAAATGCATGGGAGAGATAACTCCACAATTCCGAATATGTAGTCCAACAAAAACAAAATATCCCAACACAGATATCTGAAAGCCTCTGCCTAGCACTTTATTTATTTATGTATGTATTGAAGAATGCACCAATAGTCATTTTGTGATGATTATGGGGTGCTAGCAGAGAATGAAGGAAGCAAAGTATACATTGTAAGAAATAACCGAGAAGTCATTTACACCTGGTCAGGTAGAATGGTTCTAACATCAACATTCTTCATTGTACCCTCATGAAATCCGTCTTTACCAAATTGTTCCCTAAAAAGCTTATTTTTTGCCTTTTACTGAATCTGAGGAATTTTGCCCTGAGATATGGGTTGAGGACAATTAAGTGGGGCAGTGAATAGCTCCACCCACAGCCATCCTAGCAGGATGACCCATCCTGCCAACACCAAGTCCCCTTTTGTCTCACTGTCTGAATGGAATACACAAAATTCAACAGCTAAGCTATTTACAGTCATGTAACCCAGGACACTGGTAGCAGACCCCAAATGTTTAGGACAAGAAAATGCCAGCTTTCTAAAAAGTGGCATTTCAGAATGGTGACTTAAAATCCGACTGTACCATTAAAGAGGATTTTAAATTACACTTAATTTAAGCCCAAATTTGATATCTCTATCTGTTCCAAATCAAAGGTTAGCACTTATTACGTGTAATAAGGTAACCCAATGTTAACCAGTGAGAGAGATAGGCCTTCTAGTAATGAAAAATGAATTTAGAGGTTTTCACTACCAGGAAATGTAAAAACACATGTGCCACTTCTTAAATACACTGCTCCCTACCAAAAGGACTGTTCAGAGCCTACCTTAGGGGTGACTTATATGTATTAATACGGAAGGTTTACGTTTACGTTTGGCAAAAGGGTTATTTTGATGACTGGTTGGGATGAGGGCGCAGCACAAAAAAAGATACAAAATGTGGGGGTAGTGATATTAAAATTTGCTACCAAGAGCGACAGGCATAGCTTTATTAACTCGTTCCTGGTGCCAGGATTAAAAACAGAGCACCAGCAGGGAAAATTTATAACTGCAAGTATCAGATGAAGACAGGTCTACATGTTTCAGCCTTATAGACCCAAGGAGGTATTGCGGCTGTCTTCACTGCTTTTTTTTGTGCTGGGCCCTCAACCCAACCAGTCATCTACCTTCTCAATGTAGGAATTAGCATATCCTAAAAATTAGGAATAAAACATCCCTGAGCTCCTCCCTCTCAGAGAGGGGTTGTAGCCCATGGCGGGACTAGGTTTTCCCATCACGAGGAGAATCCCAATGATGAAGCATGCCACCTATGGTGGGTGAGGGATTTCGTCCTAACAAAGGGATTCCCCCACAAGCATCATAAGATAATCTCTAGTGTATCTTACTTTTTCGGCTTGGCATTCTAGACCCGAGGATTTTTTTAGTGTTTACTAACGCCTCACTCCGCCTCTTACTCGTACATATGCCCCGTAGTGTCTTAGCCGGAGGTATCCTTTTGGATGCTGAAAAGGCATTTGAGAAGGCCTTGCCATTGTTATGGTGGATGCCATAAATGCGAAGATTATTGCACCTATTTCTGTTTTCAATGTCTTTGGCATGTTGTTTAAGTAAGTTAATCTCTCTATGCATGCCAACAATTTTGGAAGTTTGATTCTTAAGATCGCTAATTCTTTGCTCAGCTTCCACAACTTGAGATTTCATGAAAGACAACTTCGTATCTAAATTCTGTATACTGACATTAGTTTTCTCCGTAAAGTGGTGTAGGGCCCATATTTCCTCTAGAAAACTTCCATAGATATGGAGAAAGGCAATTTATCAGGTGAGGGAGGATCCTGTTTAAGGCGTTTAGTACAACCTGCTTGTTGAGGCTTGACAGCAGAATGAAGTTTAGGAGCGATGGTCGGCATGTTTGTCGATGATGAATAAGTTGCCATTGATTTAATGATTTGTTGTGCAGTGCAGTCAAAATGATGAGCAACATGTGAATTATGAGTGAGTTAATGCTTCCTTAGTCTCCTCATACAGGAAGGAGCAATATCAAAGAGGAAATGAAAATATAGTCACACTGCCACAAATATTTAAATCCTATACATTTTACGAGAGTTCAGAATATCAAGGCACAAATATTTAATGATCTGAGCTCAGCAATGGGTGTGGGAAAATGCACATATCATGAAATAATAATTTTAAAGCGACATAGACATCATGAGCGTTGAAGGAAGGCTGAAAGAGTGTAGCCTGAAATGTCAGTCCAAATTAGCAGCTGGCCAGTAATAGGCGGGAGCAGTGTTGTGATAAAACCAAAACTATGTGTTAAAATATGACGAACATGCTGGTGAGAAGATGCAGAAATGCCTCCTTAGAGAGATGAGAAACTCCGTCACAGGCCCTGTACGAGGCAATATCAGTGTCTCTGTAAAAGAAGAAAATGGCTGCGGCAATACTGAGGTGAGGTGCGCATGGCATATAAAAGAAATGCACTGTAAACTGGCCAGCAGGAAACACAAGGAGTCACGCCTCATGGTCCCTTGTTCTTGAAAAGAGTTCTGCTACAGTGGCTGGGCATCAAAAAGGCAGTCGGTGAGAACCTGAAACAAAGCTAATGTGGCACAGCGCAGAATAACCTCAACCCACGGCCATTCTTCTCTCCATCAAAGCCATGCCCTCTCTTCTCTATTATTTCTTGATCTTTTTCATTTTATGCCTACCCATCAAAGACAGAGGAAGCACTTTCATTGTCATTGAAGTCTCCAGCTGTGCGATCAATGGAGCACATTGTAATGAGGTATTTATTCAGTGTTGAACATGGGGCCTCAACATTCTTTAAAATAGCTATCAATTTTTCTTTGCTCTCCTTTCTTCTTTAGCCCCTCCTTTCTGTTGTAGGTTCCAAGCTCCATCTGCAGTGAGAGCTGTCCACCTGGGTACAGAAAGGCTGCCAGAGAGGGGGAGCCTGTGTGCTGATTCGACTGCATCCCCTGTTCTCAAGGAGAAATCAGCATTGGTACAGGTGGGTTGCTATTTCACATTTTGATTGCTTCTACTAGTGTTTTAGTGTTCACAACTCTAGCATAACACATAGAGATAGGAGTATTAAATGCCCTCTGTCCTACCCTACCTGGTAAAAGTCAAGGAAAAGATGATAAACAAATACCTAGCCACCCACCACAATGCAGAGTTCAACCACAGTACAGAGACCGCAATCATTGCTGCCATGTACGACATCTGGATGATTATGGACAGAGGTGACACTGCAGCCCTTGTGCTATAACCTTCTGCAGCCTTTGACACTGTCTCCCACCCCATCCTTATCCAATGACTACACAAAGCCAGCATCCACGGTCCCACACTGTGCTAGATTTGCTCCTTCCCGACAGGCAGCTCCCAGTCCGTCAGCCTCTCCCCCTTCACCTCGGATGCAGTCAAACTCTTCTGCGAAGTTCCAGAAGGATGTTCACTGAGTCCCACTCTGTTCAATGCCTACATGATCCCACTCATGAGCATCATCCGTGCCCACACAATCAACATCATGTCCTGTGCTGGCGACACCCAGTTCATACTCGCCCTCTACATCGGTCTCCCAGAGAAATTGCTAATAAACAGCAAGTAGCCATGAATGACGCAGCTAGGCTGATCTCCAGGCTCCCAAGACGAGCACATGCTACTCCCCTACTGCAGCAGCTGCACTGGCTCCCCATCAAACAGAGAGCCAGGTTCAAGTCTCTGCATTGCCCACAAAGCCATTCATGGCCAGGCCCAGTCTACATCAAGGAGGGCCTCGAGAACTATGTGTCAGGACGTACCCTCTGCTCGTCCGAGGCAGGCCTACTGGCCTGCCCGCGCTTCAATACTACCTCCAAAGGGGGCAGATCCTTCTCTGTAGTGATCCCTCAACCTTGGAATGGGCTACCGTGAGCTTACGCAGGGAATCCACCCTTCTCCCCTTCAGGAAAAGACTTATGACTCTCCTTTTTATAGAAGCCTTGGGCACAACATAGGCCCAGACCGGGTGCTTGACCGGGTGTTTGTACATCGGATCTTTGGCGGGGTTTAGTCTCTCTCTCGCAGCGCTAAGAGACCTGTCGGTGAACATGCGCTCTATAAATTCCAGTTAACAATAACAATAAGAAGATGCCAAGAACCCAGGTCAATTTCTTCACCTGCATGTACAAAGTTGCCAAATGAATGAAAGCCAACTGCCTCAAGCTCAACACAGACAAGACAAAAGTAGTAATCTTCAGCAAAGACACCTAATTCTGGGATTCCACCTGGTGGCCTGCTGATCTCTGACCTACACCCCTTTTGGGAACCCATGCAAAGAACCTCAGAACAGTACTCCACACCAACTCACCATGACTGTCCAAGTGAATGCAGTCTCTGACTCCTGCTTCAACATACTCAAAATGCTCAAGAAGATCTTCAAAATGCTCCCCACCAACACTGGCAGAACCATCACCCAAGTCCTCATCACCAGCAAGCTGGAGTGCAGCAACTTAGTCTATGCTGGATTCAACACTCAACTGACCAGAAGACTCCAGACCATGCAAAATTCAGCTGCTGGGTATACCCTGAACCTTCCACCCTGCACTCACATCACCCCACACCTCAAATATGAACACACTTCAAACTCCTCAGGCATACATACAAAGCCTTACAAAACATTTGTCCCATGTACCTCAACAATCACTTAAACTTCCACAAACCTATCAGACACCTCTGCTGAGCCGATCTCCTACTCACACATACCCTTGCATACCAAGAACCACATCTGATGGTCACCCCTTCGCTTACCTCTCTCCTAAAGCCTGGAATAACAAGCCCCTCCACATCAGAGCCTCCTCCTCAATTCTTGAATTCTGCAAGAATCTGAAGACCTGGCTCTTCGCCTAGTCCCGATCCTGGCTCAGCCCCTCCAGCTCCAGCTCCAGCACCAGGATACTGTCCCGGGTGAATTATGCACTATATAAATACACATAATATAACAGAACAGAACATGACATACCATAGCATGCATTATGCTGCTGAGATGAAATCCAAATTTCATTTAACATTCTATAATCCCAACAAAAATTCAAATTTCTGCATTTTCACAATGCAGCAGTTTTCCATATATTGTAACCATTATATATTTGGTATTTCTGCATACACAACAAAAGTCTGTCTTACAGGTGTATTGTACAATTGGCCCCCTTTAGTAGGTTCAGTGCTTCTGTCAGACATACACGTCTTTTACAGTTAATAAACATAATAAATTGAAATGTACCAACATCGCATCTGAAACCAGAGTCGAATTGCCTGTAATGCAATTCATTTTAAATTAGAATAAGAAAGAGTATTATGAATGGCTGCACACAATGACTTGGCAGAATTTGAAGAACTATAGAAATAATATTTAAACTATTCATAGTAATGTATTCACATTTTACTAACTATTCAGATACAAAATTAAAAGCTGCCCTTAGGATTTCAATGGCAGGACCTATGATATGTGTTTCGTGTGTTATGGTGTGATACTTAAACTCCATTAAAATACAAATAGTTATTTAATGCATTTCAGCTTCAGTTGATTGGGTCCTAGATGTACAGGACAATAGATCTTACAAATTACTCTTCCTTTGGATTTCCCATTACTTGAACCTATTGTCATGCATATTTTAAGACTGGCTGAGATCCACTGCGAAAAATATTTTATTGACTATGCTGCTGAAGAAGCCCAACTTTCAACATGCGTACGGATGAAACGTCTAACTCCTTTCTAATATTCCCAGTAATGGGAAACATCTAAGGTGGCCTCATAACTACAAGAGGCCCAAAGTAAGTTGTAATGCTGAGCCAGATGGGCTTGCGGAGGGAACTGATTGGTGCTGATTCTAGCCCCCTCAGTTGCATTTGACACTGTTGAACATCCTCTCTCCATCACACTGGAAATAGAGGCCAGGCAGTTACTTTTGTTCATATCTATCTTGCTTGGCATGCTTAGGTGATTCAGCTTCCCCCGTACACCTCAAATTCTATTCTACCGTCACATGCTATTCCCAGCTGTATTAAATATTCACATCAGCCCACTGACTACCCCTACAGCGTCATTTGCCATTACGTATTACACCCTTGCTGACGGTTGAGAATGGAAAATCCTTTAATTTATGAAGGAAGCACTAAATCCTCGATTGGAGCAGTCACGTTCAGTGGAAAGTCCTGTGGCAGAATTAACTTCACCATCCTGTCTCCATGGTGGTGTTCTCAAACCGCAGGACCACAGTTGCAGGGCATGCAAAACCAGAGTACAACCCTACTGTACAACCCTAGTCCATGCTGAGCTTACATCAACCTAGTTTCACTCTGCGCTGCCTGGTACATGTTCATCAAGGGTTCACTCCTTGTAGTTAGAAGAGGACAAATCCTTGCAACAGCAACTTAGAACAGGACACTTAGAGCACCACAACATTGACTAAGACCAGCCACATTCTTTATGGAGACAACTTGAAGAAGAACAGGTCTATAAACGCCACAAGATACACTGTATCTGGTAATATTTCAAGGAGAGCTTCAGATGGTGTCTACAGCAAATAGTCCACTTCTGAACCTCAAATGAATACAGACATCATATAGATGCAATGGGGAGCATAGGAGATCAAAGCTGACGCAGGTAGGGGCCTTAATTGCAGCAGGCTTCACCGCCCAGAGTAAAATCAATCATAAGCAACTAGCAATACTGTTGTCTAACATAACTTCTCCCCACAGTATCTTGTTAAGTGCATGGGAGAGATAACTAAACAATTCTGAATATGTAGTCCAACAAAAACAAAATATCCCAACAGATATCTGAAAGCCTCTGCCTAGCACATTATTTATTTATGTATGTATTGAAGAATGCACCAATAGTCATTTTGTGATGATTATGGGGTGCTAGCAGAGAATGAAGGAAGCAAAGTATACATTGTAAGAAATAACCGAGAAGTCATTTACACCTGGTCAGGTAGAATGGTTCTAACATCAACATTCTTCATTGTAACCTCATGAAATCCGTCTTTACCAAAGGTTTCCCTAAAAAGCTTATTTTTTGCCTTTTACTGAATCTGAGGGATTTTGCCCCGAGATATGGGTTGAGGACTATCCATATTTGTGGACCCAATGCCATTTAGCTTTTTAAAAACCTGCTTTGAGGACAAAAACTGAGCTACTTCCCATTGGGAAGGGACAATGCAGCTCAGAGTAGAGCTGAGCCTCTAGCCCATCCCATGGCAGGCTGAGGATGTGAGGAGTAGTGATTGCTGAAGGGCAGGAGGGAATTGTGGCAGTGTGAGTAAGATGAGGAGCAGAGGGTTGTGGCCTGAGGCGTAATGGTTGCATTGATTTATCAGTAGTAAAGAAAACTACAGAAGCAACACATGATCTTTTCATCGATGCGACATGACAGACTGTATTACATGACAGCTTTTTGCTTCCTGTGCAAACCCAATGATCCGCTGTGGCAGTAAAAAGGAAACTCTGCATAGCATCTCTGGACTTGGGGCCAGATGTACGACCATTGGCAATTGCGACTCGCAAGTTGCGCCAAATTGCGAGTCGCAATTTGCAAGCCGCAATTGCCAATGTACAACAGTGTCTGAGACACTGTTTGTGATTCCCAATGGGGTTGCAAATTGCATGCCTCAGGCATATTAATGAGGCTGTCGCAATTTGCGACCCCATTGGGAATGGCTGGCACTGCCCAGGGATGGTGGCCTGCTGGGGTCAGCAGACCTCCATGTCTGGGACTGCTTTTAAATAAAGCAGTTTTTTTTAAATGCAGCCCGTTTTCCTTAAAGGAACGTTATTGTTTCATTTTTTAAGGGCATGTAGTGGTCCCTGGGACCACTGCCTGCTCTGAAAAAATGTTGGTCACCCATTCTTGAAGAGGTTGGTAATCTGCGAGTGTTTTGCGACCGCAATTGTGGTACATACATACAAAATCGAACATGATACAATATAAGACATGCATTGCATTACAACACATCTTTAACCTGAAAAGAAGAGAAGAGAAAAAAAGCAAAGAAACAAAAAAACAAAGTCAATAGAACAGTGACAGAACAAATTATTTTAAATATGTACCACATGCCTAATAGGCCCTGATTCTATACACAAACATAATATTCAAACCTCTTAGGTTTGGTTATGACCCTTCTATATCTTCCAGAAGGATTCTGATATTTTCTTTTAGACTGACATGCTTTGGTGTTATACATTTTAACTTCCCCTGGGCACAAGCTATCTTCAACATCGTCTGGTCCTCTGATTACATTATCATTGGAAACAACTGTCATACCATCTGTATCGCCTTCTTCATCATTGTCCATCCAATCATAATTCCGTTTGTCCTTTGTCCTCTCATTCGTCGAGCTTCTACACTTAGATACTTTACTCTTATGCCATAGTTTTCCATCACTCAACATCACAGAATTGCGTAATATTTTGCACTCTTTCAAAGGTAAAGAAAAGCTGCTTTGTCCTTTACGCACTCTCCTTTACTTTCTTACTCTAACCCAATAACCACACTTCTACGATATAACCCTGGTTCCTAGCTTATTGCCATACCAAGTTCTATAAGCCTCCTGTGCCAATGTTATTTTCCTCCTCACATATTCTGGAGGCCATTTCACTTGCCTTGCAGTTGGTACCCAGCACATATCTTTACTGATTTGTTCACATCCTCTCATCAAAATAAATGGCCTTTTTTTCTGTTAAAATACTCGGAGTGATTCTATATCCCCAAATTAATTTTAAAATGTCATTTTCCACCTTAATCTGTTGTTCAGAGCCAAGTAGTTTTATGCACAATGCCATTTCTTTTTTTTAAAAATTGTCAACATCTCTGACACAAACTGTGCTTAGTTGTCAGAATCAATACACTTGTATAAACCTTCCCTCAATAAAATTCTGGCCAAAAATTGTACAAAATTCTCACAATCAGCCTTTTTCACAATCTCTACCTCGGGCCATTTAGAAAAATGATCTACCAATACTCTGTACTCACAATCAACAGGGCCCACAATATTAATCCTGATTCTTTCTGAAGCCATATTAGGAGAAGCAATTGCTGACAATGGAGGTCTAAACATTTTTTGACACTTAACTAAATCATTGCAAACTACACATTCTCGTATTTTAGTCTCTATCTTCTAATCCTCACCTGGCCACCAATGTAAATTCTTTACTCTTTGTTTGGTTTTTGATATACCCAAATGTCCCTCATGACACAAATCCACATCTGAACAACATATAATTTTCTTCATTTAACCCGTTTCTTATTTCCCAGTTAGGGGCCGATTCCGATCTCGGTCGGAGGCGCACCCAATACCATTCGGTCTGGAAAAAAGCCATGCGAAAGCCTGTTTCCCGACCGATCCGTACAGCACACCGAACGAGTAAGTACGATGCGCACAACAGCACAGAATCCGGCCGAGCCGTACTCACCCAAACCAGGTCCTGTTCCCCGACCGAGGCGAATCCGGCAACGCTGAATCGAGTTGCACGGAAGGGAAAATGCAGCTCCGTCCGGCCGAACAAGTACGATACGCTTTCCGTACGCGCCGAACCCGTCGCTACGCACGGCACGTCAAAGCATCCGGGAGAGGCGCACATAAGCTCCGATTCGCGCCACAACACGATCCACGGCTACGAGACGAACACGCCAGCGACGAGGACGATGCGAAGCAACGAGGACGACGCGAAGCAACGAGAAGGACGAACGACACGAACCAACCATGAATCCCTTCGTCCCGATCATACCAATATTCTACATTTACTACCGGAACAGGCACGGACGCGTACGGCGCAGAAGGTAAGTCAGACACCAACCACAAAACACATACAACACGTACACGACACATCACACACACACAGAGGGATGCAGAATATACTTACACCAGCAACAGCAGCACCATAGGGGCAGGATGCCCATCACCAATGCCACATATGCACACAGGGGCCTGAATGCGCACCACCACCCCTACCCAGGGGGGCAGGATGCCTACCACCACCCTGAGCCAGGGGGGCTGGATGCCCACCACTACTACCACCCTCACCCAGGGGGGGCTGGATGCCTACCACTACTACCACCCTGAGCCAGGGGGGGCTGGATGCCTACCACTACTACCACCCTCACCCAGGGGGGCTGGATGCCTACCACTACTACCACCCTCACCCAGGGGGGCTGGATGCCTACCACTACTACCACCCTCACCCAGGGGGCTGGATGCCTACCACCACCCTTAGCCAGGGGGCTGGATGCCTACCATTACTACCACCCTCACCCAGGGGGGCTGGATGCCTACCACTACTACCACCCTCACCCAGGGGGCTGGATGCCTACCACCACCCTTAGCCAGGGGGGCTGGATGCCTACCACTACTACCACCCTCACCCAGGGGGGCTGGATGCCTACCACTACTACCACCCTCACCCAGGGGGGCTGGATGCCTACCACTACTACCACCCACACCCAGGGGGGCTGGATGCCTACCACCACCCTTAGCCAGGGGGCTGGATGCCTACCACTACTACCACCCTCACCCAGGGGAGCTGGATGCCTACCACTACTACCACCCTCACCCAGGGGGGCTGGATGCCTACCACCACCCTTAGCCAGGGGGCTGGATGCCTACCACTACTACCACCCTCACCCAGGGGGGCTGGATGCCTACCACTACTACCACCCACACCCAGGGGGGCTGGATGCCTACCACCACCCTTAGCCAGGGGGCTGGATGCCTACCACTACTACCACCCTCAGCCAGGGGGGCTGGATGCCAACCACTACTACCACCCCCACTCATAGGATGGACAATGCATGACACAACCAGCACACCACAACCTAGGGAATGCAAGAAGAAGACATCCCCCAACACCATGACAAGCGTGTGTAGACTGTGTCAAATGCCTACAACACCGAACATGACTTTGAACATACAATGTGACCCCCTAGCACATGTGCCACACATATATATGTGTGGCACCCACAATGCAAGCAGGCCATGACCATTGTGGCAATGGGGTCCAAACCCCCATCATCACAGTGACCAAAATGTAAGTGTGGGGTCCATAGCTGAAGCACATTTTGAACATTGTGGCAATGGGGTCCAAACCCCCATCATCACAGTGACCAAAATGTAAGTGTGGGGTCCATAGCTGAAGCACATTTTGAACATTGTGGCAATGGGGTCCAAACCCCCATCATCACAGTGACCAAAATGTAAGTGTGGGGTCCATAGCTGAAGCACATTTTGAACATTGTGGCAATGGGGTCCAAACCCCCATCATCACAGTGACCAAAATGTAAGTGTGGGGTCCATAGCTGAAGCACATTTTGAACATTGTGGCAATGGGGTCCAAACCCCCATCATCACAGTGACCAAAATGTAAGTGTGGGGTCCATAGCTGAAGCACATTTTGAACATTGTGGCAATGGGGTCCAAACACCCATCATCACAGTGACCAAAAGGTAAGTGTTGACAAAGAAAGAGGTGCAACTGCCAAACTGCATGGATGATTCCTGGTCACAGAACAAAAAACACATCAGTGGCAAAGTAGTGTATGTGTCCCATTGCAACATAAATTGGGGGAGCCAAATACTGCAGTGCAAATAAGGCATACCTTTGGCCATGTGCAGACAAACAACACCCATGGGGGCTGACACCGTCAACATTCATCAATGACACAATGACAGAAGTGACCATCAGAATGCAGACCCACATATTTGCACCAATGGGCACACAAATGCAGATACCCTGTGGAGACTGCAGATGTGAGGTGAACAGATACCATACCATGGCAGCAATGGGACACACAAACCATGATCATTGTGCTGACCGATGACCTAGGAGTCCCAGGGACAGCAGGGGAAACCCACAAAACTACATACAGCCAATGGCACACCCAAGATATGCCAATGCAGTGGTGCAGATGCACAAACACAAACAGGCAGACCCACACTGCACATCATACACAACAGGTGAGGGGGGTGCCAGTGTCCCCAGGCAACCACACAACACATGAGGAGACCTGAATACCAATCATACAGATGTGCATACAGTGCCACACAAAGGTAACTCATGGATCCAAATCCCCTATGTGGGCAAGCAGGCATTGTCAGATGAGAGGGAGCACAAATCACACATGTCACACAGGCACGTAGGGACAGCAACTGACACAGCAAGACACAGACACACCACAGCACCACCCCCAGGGCCCCCACAATGTGGTGACCCTGGGCTGCATTACAATCCCACTGTGATGACAAAGCTAAATGTGGTTCACACTGTGAACCACAGTCATGTGTCCTGAGCAACTAACTACCATCACACCTACACAAGCACAAATCAATCAGCATGGCCAGTAAGCCAAGGCCAACATGGAGGCAGGGGCCTAGCCGGGCAACAACTCTCATCTGCACACACTCAACACCACACCCTCGACCTCCAACAATGTGCAGCAGTGAAGTACACATGCACTGGTGACATTGCACATGCACCCATGACTATTCCAGGGTGGTGGGTGGGAACCAAGGTGCAGAAACACATCACACATGGCCACTCAACAAGACTCCTGAATGTCTGACACACTGCACACTACGCTGTACATGGACATGACGGCAATACCACACCAACCAATGGGATCCCAGCCACAGTCACACACCAATGAAGAAGCCAAGGTCACCCACAAAGAACACACATAGACAACAACCAACATTGCAGCCCGGACCCTGAGGAGTGCCAGCAGTCACACACACAACGTGTCACAATCACTGAAAGATAACACAAACTGGAAATCACATGACAGGGGCAAACAACAAGTGCCAAGGGGAAACCTGACTGTGACCCATCTGCGTCTGCACACAAACTCAGCCCTGACAGCAAACACACCTATGGGTGACACCCTGATGACCAGTAATGTGCCATGCACCCACATCACAGAGAACCCAGGGAGAAGACTTTGGGGGAACATAGGTCAACTCAGCTAGCATCACAAACAGGTACAACACTAGGGATCACAGCATGCACAGCTAAACGGAAGTGAACACACAGACATGCACATACAACACACACCTTGGGTGCAGGCAATGTCACAGGAGTACACACTGCCATGAGGGGACTCCACTCCTGTGTGAGGAAAGCTGTGCCAAATGTTGCCTCAGTAGGGCCCCATCATGTCAGCTGAGCACTTGGTCACACAATCAACAATTAGCACCAAATGAGGGCTCCCGTAACATCAGCCTGGTCATGGAAGTGCCAACGGAATCATCAGCACAGATCCAACACACTTGTATAGCAATGTTGCACCTACAACACAGATGAGTCCTTCCCCATTGATGCCCAAACCTGCATGTCCAGTGGAGATGGCCACACGGTCAGGGAAGTAGACGAATTGAACAATGGCAGGCACAACAGATGTGCAGGGGTGGAAGCCACAGATGTGAAATAGCTAATCTAAGTAGGAAATCCCATTGCCAAATACTGAACACATGACACCCTCAGATGCTGCTATGGATGACATGGATACACCACAGGATAGGACACATTCCACCTGGACCACATGGGTTCCTGCACAGTAACACTTCATTATCATGAGACCAAATATCACCATCACTGCAGCAAGGGCATGGTTGGCATCATCAACAACATGTACTTCAGAAGCATAAGCACTAGAGAACAGAAAGTTGCTTTATTCAGCATATGTGTGGAATGAAAACAAAGTCCAGAAAAAACACAAAGGCCAATGGCCAGTCCATTGTCAAAGTCCAAACAGGGTGACAGTGGCAGATGTCACCCTACGCATGCCTGCACAAAACCAGGGACAATCCACTAGGAGGGGCAACCGGGGGGGTAGGCCAGGCACCGCAGGGACAGGATCAGGGCTCACCAGGAGGAAGCAGGGAAGGGGTGGTGGGTGCTGGAGAGCCACTGACAACTGCAGTGGAGGTGTCTGACATGGTGTGTGCCGGCACAATTGGGGGGCATGACTCAGATGTTGTGGGTGCCGGCACGACTGCAGTGGACCCTGCAGATGGAGTGGACAGGTCCGCCACTGCAGTGCCCAAGTCAGACAGGGTGGTAGTGGACTCCACTGCAGTGCCTACCACCAGGGGAGGAGAATGGGGAACAGGCAAGGTGGGCTGGACAGAGGGGGAGGACACCCTCACCACATCAGTGGCACAGACAAGCGCAGCGGGGGGTGTGGTGCCGGGAGAGCAAGTGCCAGGGGGAGAAGGCCGGATCCTCTTGGGGATGGTATATCTGTGGGTGGGGGAACCTGGGACAGGGTGTGGTGGGGGCACCTGTGGAGTGGGGGCCTGAGGGATGGAGGAAGGAGACCTGGTGCTTGAGCTGCAGGGCGTCGGCGGGGTCTTGCTCTTACCACTCCAGGGGACTTGCGGGTGGGGGCCTCAGTCTGTCTGCGCCTGGGGAGGGTGTCCGGGGGCGAGGGCACTCTGCTCCGTGTGGGGGCTTCCTCTTCCCCTGAATGCTGGAGCAGCTGGATCGGAGGGGAAGAGGCCGAGGTCACTGAGGAAGAGGCGCTGGGTCTTTGGGGTTGCAGGTGAGGCAAGGGAGGGTGTTTTGGAGGGAGAGGCAACTGAGGACTGCGCAGTGCCCGTGGATGCGTGTGTGTGTACCAGGGCCCCATCCCCTGTGAGTCTGGTTTCAGTCCCCTGACTGTGCGTGCGTGTGCGTTTTGTTTGTGGCGTGTGTGTCTGTGTGCTGGACGTGTGTGTGCTGGTGTGTGCCTGTGCCGGTGTGTGTGTGCTTGGGACGGGTAAGGTGCTGGGGAGTGTGGATGGAGCAGAGGCAGGAGGGGTGAGGGACTGTCTGAGGAGGGACACTGCTGCCGTCAGGGAGGAGTCCATGGACCTATTGCCCCTCTGTAGGTCAGACATGCCCAATGAGATGCCCTCCATGAACGACACCAGCTGAGTCAACAGAGCGGTGTGCGCATGGAGGACACTCAGCATGGCTGTCTGCCCTACATGGAGCTGGCGAAGGAGGTACACAGACTCCTCACTCAGGGCAGCAGGGGACACAGGGGCAGGGGTGCGGTGCCTGGCCCAAAGGAGACACGCTCCCGAACATGGGAGCCTCCACGGACCTGGGGAATGGGAGCCGATGGGAGGGCGGTGGTGGTGCTGGTGGTGGCGGAGACAGCAACACTAGCTGGGGTGTGGTGGCTGCTGACACCCGCCTCCATAAGGGAGTCATCCTCCGAGTTGCTCTGGTCCTCAGCTGAGGTGGATGGTGCTGAGGACTCCTCGGTGTGGCTCCCCTCGCCCTCCGTGCCACTGGGTCCCTCCGACCACTCCTCGGCTGCTGACCCAGTCTGGCTCTCTGGCTCCTCCTGGTCCGTGGAGCTGTCCCCTTCCGTGGCCGTGGATGTATCTGCAAACAATGGGGAAACAGACAGACATCAGTCACCTGCACCAAACGCACACACCACTGTGAGCACAGCACATTACAGAGCAAGCCCTGGCATCATTAGTTGTACATTGCTAAAAGTGCCCTAACTGAACAGGAGAAGCCAATTGTCAGTCTGATGCCAAGCATGGCACTCACATCCCACATGGCCTTGCACCCATCTGTCTGGTGTCTGTTGGATTGCAACACCCCAGTGTGGACACATGCACCAAGTACACAGTAGTTGGACAGTGCAGAGGACACGGTGTGGCATGTGGACATGCACACATCACAGCTCTTGCCACTGAGTCAGTACAGGTTTCCGGATGAAAGGGATGCCCAGAGTCAAATAGGAAATGCATGTGATGCATACCAGCGACAGACACCATGATGCACCCATGTCCTGATAGCCATCGCCACAATGGTGTGCATGTAGCACATGTCACTCCCCTGCAGGATCACCAATAAGTAGACACATGCCATGGCAGAGGCATGACTGCTAAGTCATACATCACTGTCTCAGTGATGTATGACTTGGCAGCCAGACAACAACACTAAGCACTGTGTCACAATAGTAGGTCATGGGGAATGCAAGTCCTGGAGCTGCACAAGTGCACATGTACATCCCCCACACAACAAAATCATCTTAACCCTCATCTGTCCAGGTCATACCTATTGGACATATGGGAGACCTGTGACACTACCCTCTGAACCTGAGCCCCTCACAATCTGCTGTGAATGGGGAACAGCTGCCTGAACTTCACATTCGCATACCCCAGTCTGCACGGGCAGCTGATCAAACACCTATGTGGCACACAAGTATCATCTCCTATGGTCACATCTCCAGGGGCATGCTGAGCCCCTACCAAGAAACACCCCAGCAGTCCTGGCAACTAATCCACAGCACACTGACACAGAGGCAGACACCTGAGGGGTCAACTCACTGCGCACAATGTGTCAGCTGATACACGGGAGTGGGAGTACAGAGTGCATTGCATGGCCTGGAGTAGGCATGACTGTCCTGCTCCACATGAATGAGGGATGAGCCCTGGACAGTGGATAGCTGGCTATGTATGTGTGACACACGTAATCTGCACACTCCTGGGGCCCAAACATTGTTCCCACCCGCTGCATGGGCGTGTGCCACATACCCCAGGCACATGTGGTGGCTCAGCTCAGCAAGTGGACCGCATATCAAAGCAACACGCAGATTACATGTCCGAACACAGGTGTTGTGTGAACAATGGACCCACCCATGATGCCCACAACAGAGTTAGGGAAACAGATGCTGTCCCCCACCTTTAGTGAAGCAAACTGCAAGGACACAGTCCCAAGTGACACAATTCCCTGAATGTAAGGGCCACACCTGGGTATCAGATGAGCAGTGGGTAGTGCACAATAGAGGGACATGGCTCCTGGACAACATGACTGCTGCACTGTGGCAGTTGAACCAGGCCAGAGGAGGGCACAAAGCATGTAATACAGAGTTCACAGTGCAGTCTTTGACTCACCCCCTCCTTGCTGCTGTCTGGCCTTCAGCTGCCCATCCAGGTCTGGAAACACCACCGCCAGGATCTGGAGCATGTGGGGGTCAGGGTCCGTGTTCCGCCCCTCCTGCGAGGAGGCGACAGCTTCAGCTGGACCCGTGCAATCCTCCGGGTCCAGCCCCGAAGGTCCTGCCACCTCTTCTGGCAGTTGCGGATCCGGCGCTTGTAGACCCCCACGGACCGGACAGCCCGGACGATGTCCTTCTAGATCTCCTGCTTCCGATGGGCATTAACCTGTCAGGATGACAAAGTGAAAAGGCCATTACTACACATGCAACATATCCGTGCATGACACAGTTGTATATACATGTCTCAATCACAGGGGCACATGATGTACACAGGCAGTGCAAAGCTGCCCATGGACAGTTTGCCAGACGTCACTACATGGTATCATTGCATGGGAAGTAAAACCTTGTTCAAATGCACTGTCACTGCACCATACCTGTCCAGTGCATGTCACTACACACTATGGGGGTGACAACTACTCAGTGAGCCTGCTAGCCAGTGGCGTGCAGACTTTCAGCCTTGCTAGTCAGACAATATGCACATTCAGAAAGGCAGTGCACAGAACACTCACCTGCTCCCCTGGTGTCCCATACAGCTTGCTGTACTGTGGAAGTAGGCTGTCCAGCAGGGCCTGGTTCTCCTCAAGGCTGAAGGCTGGGGCTCTCTCTACAGTACGTGCCATTGCAGGGTCCAGAGGGGCAGAGACAGCAGCAGTGCAGTGGCAGATGTCGTCCTGGAGCATGTAGTGCAGGCAAGTGAGCTCTCAGGGGAACAGCCAGCAATATATATGTGCTGGAGAGGCAGATACTGTCCCTTGTGTCCAAAGTGATAGGTCCAAGTCGTTTGCATCTTCTGAATCTGGCCAATCCATGGAATAGCAGCACCAAAACACGCCCACAGCATCCTTCAAATCTTCAACTTCATGACATACATGATTTTGCAACATTGTTGTGGGTGACCAACTGAATTTCCAGCAACCGACTCGTTCGAAATTCGAAACGCGTCCGTTGCCAGGCAAGGCCATTGTCAATGGGTGCGCACCGATCGGTCCATTGCGGTACAACGCGTACAGGGTACAACGCGTACCCGCACACATTGAATGCAATGGGCCGGCCGGGGGCACCGATCGGTCCATTGCAGTACAACGCGTACAGGGGTACAACACGTACCCGCACACATTGAATGCAATGGGCCGGCCGGGGGCACCGATCGGTCCATTGCAGTTCAACGCGTACAGGGGTACAACGCGTACCCGCACACATTGAATGCAATGGGCCGGCCGGGGGCACCGATCGGTCCATTGCAGTTCAACGCGTACAGGGTACAACGCGTACCGCGCACATTGAATGCAATGGGCCGGCCGGGGCACCGATCGGTCCATTGCAGTACAACGCGAACAGGGGTACTAACGCGTACCCGCACACATTGAATGCAATGGGCCGGCCGGGGCACCGATCGGTCCATTGCAGTACAACGCGTACAGGGGTATAACGCGTACCCGCACACATTGAATGCAATGGGCCGGCCGGGGGCACCGATCGGTCCATTGCAGTTCAACGCGTACAGGGGTACAACGCGTACAGGGGTACAATGCGTACCCGCACACATTGAATGCAATGGGCTGGCCGGGGCACCGATCGGTCCATTGCAGTTCAACGCGTACAGGGGTACAACGCGTACCCGCACACATTGAATGCAATGGGCTGGCCGGGGCACCGATCGGTCCATTGCAGTACAACGCGTACAGGGGTACAACGCGTACCCGCACACATTGAATGCAATGTGCCGGCCGGGGGCACCGATCGGTCCATTGCAGTACAACGCGTACAGGGGTACAACGCATACCCGCACACATTGAATGCAATGGGCCGGCCGGGGCACCGATCGGTCCATTGCTGTTCAACGCATCACTGTACATGTGACTGGCATATGTCAGCATGCCTGTCTCAGATGGACATATGCCAGCCACAGATAGCTCCCAGGGAGTGAGGGGCACACCTACATCACGACAGCCTGTCCAAACTTTATCATAAGGCATGTAAGGCTGCATTTCCTATTGTGTGTATGTTGGTGTACATGTTGTCCTGTGGGTGTCACCTGTGGGCAGCCACCCCCAGGCTGTGCACGTGTTCATGGGGACAGGATCCTGGGTGTTACGTGTACATGACCACTGTGATGTGCAACTGTTCATATCTGTGCATGTGCCATGGTCACATTTCACGGTGGTGTATGTGTATGTCATGTCACATACCCCGTGAGTCCCATGTGGGACGGTATGTTTGAGCCAGGGTGTCCCAGTGGCACAATAGTGATGGTCCTCCACAGTCTTTGTGCATGTAGTGTTTACAATGTCTCTGATTTCATGTGCACAATGGGAGACAGTCTCCACATCCACGTTGTGTGTGCATGGACTTTGATGTTGTGCGTGTGTGTGTCACAGACGTCCATGTCTGTCCTGCTGTGGCAAGTGGGACCACTACCTGTGGGGGTCATGGTTGTTTTGCTGTGGTGTATACATGATACTCCATGTAATGCCAGTGTCCATGTGGCAATACAGGGTCCCTGGGAATGTACCTGTCGTTGAGCTGTGGTGCCTGAGGCACATCTGTCCTCACATGTCACTGTGGGGGGTGATTGTGACACGGCAGCAGGAGATGGGAACTGTGACACGGCCTCAAGATATCCAATGGGCCAACCTGGGACTAATTGATGCCACCTGTTGGACCGTGTTGATAGATGTTGGCCATGTATGTACCATACATGTCCTTACGGAACTGCACACTTCATGTAGTTGTGCCTCATAATGATGTATGTTGGGATATTGAGTGTGTTCAATGCCGCATATGTGGGGTGACTGACAATCTTGCTTACTTCTCCTCTGCACTGCAGGGCTCCTGCTGTCCATCGACCATTCCCAGACCTGGCAACGATGGTGGAACGGGACAGCATCCGACAGTACCGCTTCACCAGGCAACTGATTGAGGATTTGGCAGTGCAGTTGTCCCCACATTTGCAGCCTGGCCGGCTGTATCCTACAGCGCTGAACCCCAAGGTGAAGGTGATGGCAGCCCTACACTTCTTTGCCACCGGTACCTTCCAACATACTGTGGCGACTGCTGGTGGGATGTCACAGACCATGTTGAGCCGTGTGCTCCGCGATGTTTTGGCGGCAATGTTGCTATTCCTGAACCGGTACATCTATTTCCCTAGACTGCGACGACTCACTGACGTGAAGAGTGACTTTTATGCCCTGGGGAGGATGCCGCATGTCATTGGCTCCATTGATGGGACACATGTGGCTTTGGTACCACCACAGGCCCAGGAGCAGGCCTACAGGAACTGCAAGCACTACCACTCGGTCAATGCACTGGTGGTGTGTCTTGCAGACATGACCATCACACGCGTGGGTGCCCGTTTCCCTGGTTCAGCACACAATGCCTTTGTGATGAGGAGTAGTCGCATCCCCAGGATGATGGCACAGATGCAGAACCAGCGTGCCTGGCTTGTCGGTGTGTACTGACTTTGTGCCATTGTGTGTGATCTGATCTGTAGTATTCCGCCCACTTTTCCAAGTCAGCTAATGTGCACTTGTCTGTCCCTAGGTGACTCGGGATACCCCAACATGCCGTGGTTGCTGACACCCCTCAGGAACCCTGTGACACCAGCCCAGATGCGCTACAATGAGGCACATGGTCGGACCAGGAGAGTGATTGAGCGGACATTTGGTCTCCTGAAGAGCCGCTTCCGCTGCCTGGACAAGACCGGAGGGTCCCTCCCATATGCCCCTGCGAAAGTGTGCAAGATTATCATCGTCTGCTGCATGCTCCACAACCTGGCAGTGCGGAAGGAGTTGCCTCTCATCCAGGATGACAATGACCAACATCCGCCACCTGTGGAGGATCCTGGCCTGGACCACGATGCCAGTGACGATGATGATGATGATGATGAGGGTGATGTCCGCACACAGCTCATCACCAACTTCTTTAGCTGAATGTGAGTATCCTGAGGTGTCATGTCAATGATGTGAGTTGGCATGATGTGTAGGTGGTGCTCTGGTGCTGTTGGAGTGTGTCCATGGGCTACTTGACTGGATGTGTGTTGCGATGTGTGCTTACGGGTGGGCTGTACTCCCCAACAGTGTTGACATGCTAACTTGGTTCTGGGTGGGTATCTTGTAACATGTATTGTGCATGAGTTTTGCTGTTCTGTCCTGTACTCCATTGCTTTTGACTGTGTGTCATTTCTGTCCTTCACAGGGTACTTTCAGATTCGTTTGGTCAACTGTGTCCACCGACGACGTGATTGCACTTCCAGGCTGGTAGCTGTTGTGTCCCTACAGGTGATGTGCGCCACACCCATGGACTTCCTTCCGTCTACAGTTGTTGACTGTGTGCCCGCTGCCAGGTGGGATTACCTTGCATCTGTAGTGGTTACGACATGTTGCAACTGTGTAATAAACCTGTGCTTCACTTTGTGATGTGCGTTGTCTGTGGTCACACATTTGACTGCCATTTGCTTACTGCACCTGTGGGCTACTTGACTACAACTGGGAATGGGTGTGGTGTCTGTGCATTGCACCGTCTTCCCTGGCAACATCAGTGTAGGCAATGAGTCAGATGGCCTAGGTGTGTATGTGTTGTGTAGCCCTGGTGGTGTGTCTCCCTCATATGTGTCACGTTGCCTTTACTCACATGCCTGTGTTGTACTTGCTGTTGCAGTTCGCATACACAGTGTAATTTTGCAGTTCATCATCTGAATAACAGCACCCACGTTGGAATCACAACAGAGGCAAGTATGGTGTATTAGTGTGTTTATTGTGATACATTTGTGTGAATAGTGCATAGGATGGGTAGTGCTGTACATAAATCTTGCAATCAGAAGTTCCTAGGTGAATTGAAAGTCCTGGTAGACAGAATCCCCAGTATCGGGGCCACAGTTGTCTGACACATTGGTCCAACTTGTACTCCCCATGCAATGTGTGGGAGTAGTGTTGCCGTCAACAGGGTGAACAGTCTGTGCACAAAGGTGAACATCCAGAACAGGTTCAGGCTTCCTGGGAGTTGCGCTTGGCCATCGGCCTCTCACTTGCCCCTCTTCGGACGACCCCTCTTCTTGGGGGGGGCCCCTCAAGTACAGGCTGCTGCAGTGCAGGGGACTCTCCGCCAGAGTCATCCTCCCTCCCTGTGGCAGTTGCAGTTTGGGCAGCACCAGATGTTGTTGGCACACAGGGAGGTGTGGACTGGTTGCTGTTCATCTGGCGGAGGCATTGTAAAATGTCCCTGTGCACCGCCGTCATCTCATGCAGTGCATCCCACTTGGACTCCACGCGGGACATGTGTGAGTCCACGCGGGACATGTGTGACTCCACGTGGGACATGTGAGAGTCCAAGCGGGCATGATGGGCAGCCTGCTGCTGTTTCATGTCTCTGAGGAGCCCCACTACCTGGCTGAGGTCTCCGGTGCTCAAGTACAGGCTGCTGCAGTGCAGGGGACTCTCCGCCAGAGTCATCCTCCCTCCCTGTGGCAGTTGCAGTTTGGGCAGCACCAGATGTTGTTGGCACACAGGGAGGTGTGGACTGGTTGCTGTTCATCTGGCGGAGGCATTGTAAAATGTCCCTGTGCACCGCCGTCGTCTCATGCAGTGCATCCCACTTGGACTCCACGCGGGACATGTGTGAGTCAGCGGGACATGTGTGACTCCACGTGGGACATGTGAGAGTCCAAGCGGGCATGATGGGCAGCCTGCTGCTGTTTCATGTCTCTGAGGAGCCCCACTACCTGGCTGAGGTCTCCGGTGCTGGACTGGTACGCATCAGCTATGCGTACCAGTTGTGGGTCATCATGCACACCAGCAACCTCTGCAAGCAGCGACCTCTGTCTCCCACCCCTCCCACCACCCCTGCTGACATGTGCAGTGCGTGCAGTGGCACGCACAGATGACCCTGGTCCACCTTGGGGGTTGGTGGTGGTGGTGGTGTCCATGGCCCCAGGTTGGTCCAGGGTCCCTGTGCTGGTGTTGCTCCTTGTTCTGTCCATGTCGGCAGGGATGGTATTTGTGGTGACAGTCATTGGAGGGGTGGGTGCAGGGGGTGCAGCTGGTGGTCCTGCTGGTGCTGCAGCTGGTGGTCCTGCTGGTGCTGCATGTAGACTTGCACCGGATGTGCCAGGTTGGTCTTCTTCGTCCGAGGAGGGCAGAGGCTGTACGACGCCAGTGAGCTCCGCATCCTCTTGAGCCTGGGACTGGGACTCCTCAGCGTCTGCTGCTGTGTCCCCATCATCACCTGTTTTTGGGAGACACACACAATGTATGTTATGTTTCTGCAGGCATCAATGGTTGACACACATGACAGTTGTGACTGTGACTCTGGGTGCGGGCCTGTACATTGCATTGTCCTAAGTCGTCACAGTCAGGGGTTGATATTGGTGTGGCACATTGTCCTGCATTATTTGGGCATTTCTATGTATTTTTTGGGGTGTGAACATGGTCTGCATTGGTTGTGTTTGGTTGACAGCCGGCCCTCCTTCCCACCCACCCAGCCAGTCAGTTATCCCACCATGGACTGTGCTTGCATTGCAGGGAGTGGAAGTTGTCTCTCAGGATGTCAGTCAGTGGTGTCCTGCTGTTTGTTGGTGCACAGTTGCCAGCGGGGCCTTGTGCTCCCCACAGCAGTAGCCAGTGTCAGCCATCTTGTGAGTCCTTCTCCACTCCCTGTGATGTGAGCATGGTTCAGGGTGGTGTTGATGGGACAGTTGTGGGGGTGACCAATATCAGTGACTACGACTCCCATCATGCTATTGCCTCCACCCCCTTCCCAGCATGCCCATGCTTCCTTCCTTTGACTCTGCTTCCCTGTGGGGTGGGCTGGCTGTGGTGACAGGATGGCTGGGAGTGTTGTCCTGGCAGTTGTTTGGCTAAAAGTCCCAAGAGTGTCCCTGTGCTTCACACAACATAACCCAGGGTGGTGGTTCTTTGTGGGATCTTGAGTTAGGATGGGAGGCATTGCATTCTACCAGGTGGGTTCTGTGGAGTTTGTGTTGAGGGGGTGTGAGGGGAGGTGCTTGTGACTATGGTCAGTGCTGCAAGTCCTCCTTCCCACCCAGCCAGCCAGATATCCCACCATGGAACGTGCTTGCATTGCAGGGAGTGGAAGTTGTCTCTCAGGATGTCAGTCAGTGGTGTCCTGCTGTTTGTTGGTGCACAGTTGCCAGCAGGGCCTTGTGCTCCCCACAGCAGTAGCCAGTGTCTGCCATCTTGTGAGTCCTTCTCCACTCCCTGTGATGTGAGCATGGTTCAGGGTGGTGTTGATGGGCCAGTTGTGAGGGTGACCAATATCTGTGACTGCCACTCCCATCATGCTATTGCCTCCACCCCACTTGCCAGCATTCCCATACTTACTTGCTTTTGTGGGGAGTTCAGTATGTGTGGGTGTGTGAGCAATGGCAAGATGGCTGACAGTGGTGTCCTGCTGTTGGTTGGTGTGCAGTTCCCAGCATGTCCTTGTGCTCCCCACGACACAGCAACAGTGTCAGACATCTTTGATGGGCCTTTCCACTCTCTGTGGGATGTGCATGCATGAGTGTGAGCTTGCTGGGCCATGTGGTGGGGGATGTAGAGCTGTGACTACGACTCCCATCATGCTATTGCCTCCACCCCCTTCCCAGCATGCCCATGCTTCCTTCCTTTTGACTCTGCTTCCCTGTGGGGTGGGCTGGCTGTGCTGACAGGATGGCTGGGAGTGTTGTCCTGGCAGTTGTTTGGCTAAAAGTCCCAAGAGTGTCCCTGTGCTTCACACAACATAACCCAGGGTGGTGGTTCTTTGTGGGATATTGAGTTAGGATGTGAGGCATTGCATTCTACCAGGTGGGTTCTGTGGAGTTTGTGTTGAGGGGGTGTGAGGGGAGGTGCTTGTGACTATGGTCAGTGCTGCAAGTCCTCCTTCCCACCCAGCCAGCCAGATATCCCACCATGGACTGTGCTTGCATTGCAGGGAGTGGAAGTTGTCTCTCAGGATGTCAGTCAGTGGTGTCCTGCTGTTTGTTGGTGCACAGTTGCCAGCAGGGCCTTGTGCTCCCCACAGCAGTAGCCAGTGTCAGCCATCTTGTGAGTCCTTCTCCACTCCCTGTGATGTGAGCATGGTTCAGGGTGGTGTTGATGGGACAGTTGTGGGGGTGACCAATATCAGTGACTACGACTCCCATCATGCTATTGCCTCCACCCCCTTCCCAGCATGCCCATGCTTCCTTCCTTTTGACTCTGCTTCCCTGTGGGGTGGGCTGCCTGTGCTGACAGGATGGCTGGGAGTGTTGTCCTGGCAGTTGTTTGGCTAAAAGTCCCAAGAGTGTCCCTGTGCTTCACACAACATAACCCAGGGTGGTGGTTCTTTGTGGGATCTTGAGTTAGGATGGGAGGCATTGCATTCTACTGGGTGGGTTCTGTGGAGTTTGTGTTGAGGGGGGGTGTGAGGGGAGGTGCTTGGGACTATGGTCAGTGCTGCAAGTCCTCCTTCCCACCCAGCCAGCCAGATATCCCACCATGGAACGTGCTTGCATTGCAGGGAGTGGAAGTTGTCTCTCAGGATGTCAGTCAGTGGTGTCCTGCTGTTTGTTGGTGCACAGTTGCCAGCAGGGCCTTGTGCTCCCCACAGCAGTAGCCAGTGTCAGCCATCTTGTGAGTCCTTCTCCACTCCCTGTGATGTGCGCATGGTTCATGGTGGTGTTGATGGGACAGTTGTGGGGGGCAATATGTGTGACTGCGACTCCCATGATGCTATTGGCTACACTGACTTGGCCAGCATACACAGAATTCCTTCCTTTGAGTGGTCTTCACTGTGTGTTGGTGTTGTTGTGGTGGCTACATGTCTGGATGTGTTTGTTAGTTCTATTTGTGCCACTGCCTAGCTGTAGTTGTAGTTGTGGTTGTACATGTGATGGCACAGTTGGATGTGACTTTTTTGATGGCATGTGTTGTGTTTATCTGACTGACATACACATTTTGGGATGATTCTGTTCTGGTTGCTGTGTAATTGCTATGAGTGCATGGTTTGACTCTCCCCTTGACAGTGATGTGTGTGTGTGTTTTGTGGCAGTATATTGTGTACATTTGTTGTGTACTCACCAGGCTCTGGGATGTTCTCTAGTCCATATACGCTCACTGGCGGAAGGATGGCCCGCACCTTCTCCTCCCAGGGCCTGAGGTATATTGGCTTGGCAGGAGGGCCACTGCCGGTGTATTGGCTCAGGAGATAGTCCTTCTTCAGCAGGTCCCGTACCCTCCTGCGCACGTCATACCACCTGTTCTGGATGTCGCTCTTTGTGCGCAGACATGGTGATTGTGCGTTCACCCTGTTGATGATCCTCTCCCACATCTTGGTTTTCTGGGAGATGGGGGTCTGTTGGACCAGTGTGCCAAACAGCTGTGGCTCTACCCTGAGGATCTCGTCTACCATGACTTCCAATTCACAATCTAGGAACTTGTGATTCTTCTTGGGGGGCATGGTGATGGGTGGTGATGGTGAGTGATGTGTGTGTTGGTGTGCAGGTGAGGGTGTGTGAGTGTGTGTTTTGCTGGGTGTATGTGAGGTAGGTATTTGTTGGTGTGCTGATGGTGTGTGGCTTGTGTGAGGGATGAGCTGTGGGTGTGTGGTTGCTGTCTCTTGGGTGCTGGCAGTGGAATGGCATTTGCAAAGGATCATGGTTGTGATTTGTGTCCTTTATATGGGTGGAGTTGTGGGTGTGTCTTTGTTCTCTGTCCCCACCCCCCAGTATTTATTGGCTTAGTAATTGCTTGTTTGGCCTTTTTTGTGTGATTTTTCCTTTGTACTGTCTGTGCATGTTGGAAACGTTCTTGTGACCGAGTCGGACCCTGCATTTGTCTCGTACGGTATTCTCCGTTTCGTTCACGCTGTGTTTGTGCAGTTTTCTATGCTGCGTACGCGTCGGTCGCGGTGTTTTGTGTTGCTTCGGCTCGGTTTTGTATGCATGTCAGTCGTACGGCTTGTCCTCCGTCCGACTTGCTCGTGGTTTTCGCGCCTTGCATCGTACTTTGCGGTCTTGAGTTCGCGTGTACGTTTCGGTCGGATTTGTTCCGGGTGCGTGTCGGTCGGTTGGATTCGCGTGTTTTTCCGACCGGATTGCAGTTTTCCGTGCGGCTCGGTCGTTCGACTTGGGTTCGGTACGTGTCGGTCGGATTTTGCACGCATTGCATCGTACTTGGCGTGTCGGGCGCCACAGGTACGTGTCGGTCGGTATAATTTCCGGATCCGAGTCGGTCGGTGCTTTTTCCGGCCCGAATCGGAATCGACCCCTCAATGTTTTCATTTTTGTCCAAGTCTTTTTTCCCTGGCCAATCTTTGTTCATGAATTTCTAAAAAGTGTCCTTGTCCATAAATTCCTTTCATTCACTCATTTCAATACACATTTTCCCTTCCTCAAATAATCCTTCCACACATCCTTCATCAAAGAGCAATTCATTATTCTCACGTAATGGTCTCCTACTGAGGAAATCCGCAACTCTATTTTTCACTCCAGGTTAATAATGTACTTCATATTTAAAATCCAACAATTTCACTGACATTCATGAAAATCTAGGTGAATCATTTTGTAAACACACTGTTGTTAAAACTGTGGTCATAGTGAATTTCTTAATTGTGTGGGAAATTCACACACAAATTGACAGAAATTATCTTAAGCCCATGCACATGCTAAAGTCTCTCTTTCAATTACTGAATACTTGTCTTCGACTGGGAATAATTCAAGTGAAGCAAATGCTACCATCCATTATTTGCCCTATTCATCACTCTGAACTACCCTCAATCCTTTGTTACTTGCATCTATTATCGCAATGATTTTCGGGATCAACCCCTTTAATAAATGGTGCATTGCTGATTTAATTATTCAAATTTATAAAAACAGTTTGACAATCCTTTGACCAAACAAGTTTAGTTCTGTTTTTAAGCAATTGACAAATGACGTGTTTTCTGAAACATTTCTGACAAAAGGCTCATATGTCATCCTTCACTATTGGAGCTGGGGATTCTGAATAACATCCACTAACTCCCACTTGGGTTTAATACCCCTCTTACAAATGATGTGACCAAGATAGGTGCCTTCCTCTTGGGCAAATTTACAATTGCTGAATTCAACTGTTAACCCTTTGTGCTTAAGTATTTCCAATACCTATCTCAACTTATCATCATATTCACTTCTAGTTTTACCCATCACAAGGATGTCATCCTGGAAAAACATTACTCCAGACAATCCACTAAAAATGTTACTCATAAGTCTTTGAAACATTGCTATGGTGGAAGCTAGGCCGAACGTACTTATGTGAATTGAAAACACTGAAATGGTGCAATGAATGTTGTTAGACTTTTACTATCAGGGTATGATGGTATCTGGTGGTATGGCGATTATAAATATTGAGTAGAAAAACCAACATACATCGTTGGTGACGGCACATATTTCATTAATCCTAGGAAGAGGAAACTTATCAATCAACACCTAACCTCACTTTCCCATTGGCGCGCCATACCACCACCAAAGGAAAAACCCATTGTGCAGACTCCACCTGTCCAATCATCATTTACTAATTTCCATAATTCTTTTGACACTTCCTCTTTAATGGAAATCAGAAGGTATTTAACTATATGCACACAGGGTTTAGCAGATGATTTCAATTCAATCTTATGGATAAAGTAATTAAGCAATCCCACTTTCCCCATAGACATCTCAGGGAACATTTCTAGTCATTTCTTTCCAGAACCATTACATTCCTTCACCATACAAATGGGCTCCAAACAATTGGAATTTAAAATTATTGCCAGCTCACCTTGGTCTGCCCATCCTAAAATAAAAGGTCCCTTCTTTGATAGATACAATTTACAATTCACTTTCTGCCCTTAAATTAAAAATCCAGCTCCCTGCCAATAAATTCAATATTATCTCCAGTGTAGCTCTTTGCAACAGGATCAGGTTGCTCCAGATGGGTACCCAACTTTTCCATGAACAAGTCCTTCCATACTTCCTCACTCACTATGGTAAATGGGGAGCTCAAATCCGCTACTACATTCACCATCACACCACCTACTCTTAATTCACAATTAGGCTCCCTTCTCTTGATTTGATTGACACCAAGGACATCATACCAGATATAGAAAACATAGTTCACATTTGTGTTTTCTTGCTCATCAGAATCTGAATTTTCATCCTCCTGAATGCATTTCACATTTGGTGTATTTTATTTTTTTGCATACCTTAGCAAAGTGACCTGCTATGCCACAAACAGAACACTTTTGGATTTTTGCAGGGCCTATACTCGTGTCATTTTTATAACTTTCATACTCCCTACTCGTAGAATCTGAATCTTTATTGACTAATTTGACTCCTGCATCTCATCAATTACAGCTTTCGCACACCATGCAGTAAGTTCTGCTTTTCTTACTAGAGCCACCACCTCCTTCAGTGGTGGTTCACCATTAACCTACAGTTGGTCTTATATGTTAGGATTGCTAGCATGCATAATTATCTGGTCACTTATTAACTCATTGTGCAATATACCAAATCAGCAAAAGATAGCAAGAGCACAAGATGGGCAAACATACTCATCCACACTCACATTTCCCTTGCTTTCTTTGAAAAAATGTATACCCATCCACAGCAACACAGACTACTGGTGAAAATTGCATAGCAAGGTCTTCTAATGCATGCAGAAATACATCCATACACACTCATGTCTTGTTTTCTTCTCAATTTGATTGTATGTTTTAAACAGTCAGGACCTAGACAGTCCAGCAATGATTTTTTTCAGGAGTAAAATCATCTTCATCGAATGTTGCCATATAAATGCAAAAGTACTCCTTCCACCCTTGCCATTGCATTGTAGTTTCACCCTTCACCACAAATAATGCTTGTGGGGTCCACATATTTAAAGCATTCAAGTCATACATACTGTTAAATTTGAGTAACTATACAGTTCTAATATGTGTTTTTTGGAGATACTTTTGTCCCACCATGCAAATGTGATTATATGCCTACTGATGGGCCTAACACTGCCAATAAGTATCATACAAACTCTGCACTGTTGAGCTGTATATAATGCAAAAAAATATATCATTTCACAACATAAATGCCAAGACATTCAGTCTGACTTCACGCTGTTGTGCAGGTTATAATGAAAGAAATATATATTTCACTGCAAACAAATTCCTCATCTCTCGCGTACTGGCATCACCGTCCGTAACTGTGGTGTCACCTCACGTCAAATACGTGCCATCAGACATTACGACGTTGCGCTCCTGCACGTACATTGCGTAATGACATCACAGATATCCAAAAGGACCTGCATTGGAACACAGACAGGAGCACAAGCTTGGAATGCAGACAGGAGCTCGAGCTGCATCAAAATTTTGGTGACTATTAGAGGTAACGTTTAAAACCAAATACAACTTCGCAATCACCAGCCATTGGCAAAACGTACCCATTCTCAGCCGGCGGGTAGATTTCACCCAAGTTTTACGTTTTGCTGCATTTTCTCAGCGCAGCTCATAGCCGATAATGTGAGGTGCCAATAACCCTTCAGCGTGTGATTACGCATCTAGGGCTGCTACTGTTAAACCCATCCTTGTCGCCAATTCTGTTATAAAGACTTTACACACACTTCCAGGATCGTAGTATGACTAGCTTTTATTGCAGCCCCAGACACATCCAAACAGCATGAACGTCCATATAACAATGTCCCTCCAACCGACACCCTCAGACCCTCAATAGCCCCGGATTCAGTTCTGGAACCCAAACACATACAACATCTAACATAATGCTGCATATGATATTTATTGCATTGCTACAGTCTGAGGGCCCAATTTTCACAAGAATCGTAATTCTCTGCATACTGAAATTGATGCTTATACACAATAAATATACTTTTAACCTGATTCACATGACTCTGTAGCACGTGATTGAAACGTATAGTTTTAGTAAGGTTTTTGACATAGGCCTATTTTGTCTATTATATTGATGTGGAACATGTGTGTATTATCTGCATAACATAGCACCCACACGCTAAGTGTTATGGAATTTTGAAAATGTCACTAAAACGTTTTGTTTTCCTTCACATGGAAAGCTAATTTATCATGTGACCTATTCTCATTCCCAAACACTCTACTGCAAATAAAGTCCCAACTAAATTTTAAAAATTGATTTTTTTATTATGCATTGATTATTCTTAAAATTGTTGTATGGAATTAATTAAAAGTAATTGAATTATATTTTAATAAGATATATTGTTGTATTAATTTCAACGGAGACGCAGGGCTCTCGACTCGTGCAGAGTTCCTGATTTAGAGGGCCTGGGACTTTGGCCACGGAACATTACGGTGATTTATTGCTTCCACGCTAGCCGCGTTTGGAACGCTGCGGTTCAGGCGAAGAAGGGCTCCCGTAACCCACGGAGCTCCTGAGATTTATGACCTGGGATTCTAACTAGGGAGAATATCAGCACGCCAGAGGCAAGCCGCATTCTGGCTTTTGCTTTACTTGTATGAAAGGAGATTTTTAGGTGTTTCCTTATACCCCCGTCCTGAAGACCCAAATAAAGGGGTCGAAACGCTTAGACCACCAGAAAAGGAGGAACCCATGGATCACTAAAGTGGCATATATTTTATCCTGTACAGATATAAAGAATATATAGAGGTGGAACTGTGTTTCTCTCACTTGTACAGTAGGGTTACCTCACAGTGTACCGCAACAGAATTTTATATACGGACACTGGCTTTTGCAGAGAATTGGGGTCTAGGAAATGATGTAGATTGTTTGTATATGTTGTATATATGTTTTATGTTTATGTAAATTGTTTTGTTGAATATGTGTAAAGAAAATGAAGAATATGTGTAAAGAAAATGAATAGTCACAACCAGATATGATATAAGCAAATAAATGCGGTTGCGACATGGAATGACATTCAAATGTGATTTGTTATAGATTAATTCAAATTCTAATTTGTTGGGACTAAGACCCGATACGCTGGAGTAATTAAAGGTACCCCATCGCAATACTTTCATAATATTCTTTCCTCCACATCATTTTCTCTTGTGAACTGTATTAATTTCAAAATGCAAAAAATATTAATTTATATTCAATATTTTGATTTATATTAACATTATTTATATTTAAGACACAACCTCAATGATTTTTCGATGGGAGCGTTTTTGCAGAACCAGGGGTTGACCATGTTTAGTGCTAGACTTAGAGATGGTTTTTTTTGGTAGTAACTTACATTTATTAAATTGGGTTTTAGAGTAACTTTATGCTTAGGTTTTGTGACTAGGCAAAAGTAGTAAAGTTACTCAAAAGTGTAAGAAGAAAGTTACACATGTAAATAACTCACAAGTGTGACTTACCTTTGTGAATAGCCATGAAAGTTGGCACATTTGCACGAACCAACTTTGACCAGTCCAGCCTTTGTGAATTAGGATTAGATTTTATGAGCAGAGTTTTCACTTTTCCCATGTGTATGTCAGTCTTACACGCAGGAAAATATTTTGCCAATCTTGTCTTAAGTCTTCTGCATTCCAATATGTTTCTTTTCAATCTGTAAAATGTTTAAATATGCTAACTAGACCTGCAATAAAGATATTAAAATAATCTCCTATTCTCTTGTCAGATGCAGTACAGTGCCTAAAATGTCCTGACAGTGAATGGCCCAAGGCAAGACACACCCAATGCATTGAAAAGTCTATTGAGTTTCTCTCCTATAAAGAGCCGCTGGGCGTAATACTTGCCATCTCTTGTTCCTTTATGGTTATCATCACTGCTTCCATCCTGAGTATCTTCATAAGGTATCAAGACACTCCTATTGTTAAAGCCAACAACCGTGGGATCAGTTACCTGCTGCTTGTCTCACTCATGCTTTGCTTCCTCTGCTCCCTCATCTTCATCTGCCACCCTATAAGGCTCACCTGCATACTCCGACAGTCTGTCTTTGGGGTCATTGTTTCTATCAGTGTCTCCTTTGTTTTTGTCCAAAACTGTGATTTTTGTCCTTGCCTTCAAGGCATCTCATCCCAACAGCTCTGCCAGGAAGTGGCTGGGCTCAAAGACCCCGAGCTGTATAGTCGTCTTCTGTACTCTGGTGCAAGTCTTTATCTGTGCAGTCTGGATGCTAAAGTCTCCTCCATTTCTGGAACTGTACATGAAGTCATATAAAGAGAAGATAATCTTTTAATGTAATGAAGGAGACACCATCTTCTTATAGTTCATGCTGGGATACTTGGGCCTCCTGGCCACAGTCAGCTTTATAGTGGCCTTTCTCTCAAGGAATCTGCCTGGAAGCTTCAACGAGGCCAAGCTGATCACCTTCAGTATGCTGATGTTTGTCAGTGTGTGGATCTCCTTCATCCCAGCGTACCTGAGCACACGGGGGAAATACATGGTGGCCGTGGAGGTGTTTGCCATTTTGTGCTCCAGTGCTGGACTACTAGGCTGTATATTCTTTCCAAAGTGTTATATTATTCTGTTGAGACCAGATATGAATACAAGGCTGAGCCTTATGAGGAAAGCACATTTTGACAATAGAAGTAATGAATGATGAATAACCTTGTTTTATGTTATTCCTTCAGTGGGATATGCAGGAACATGCATTATTTTTTCCTCTTTGTTGACAAATGTTAAATGTTAATTTCGGATATTATAGAAACACACAGGTGTGTAGGTCCAAAAGGATGTAGAAGTCATGTAATTAACATCTCTCCACAGAAAAATGAGACTGAATAAGAATGCCTTTGTTTGCTGCTCACTATTTCAAAATCCTTTGTTGCAACTCCCACCTCCCCAACTGCATTGCACCCAAAACCTGACATTTAGTTATGCAACTGGTTGACAAAAACAATAAAACAAACTTTGTGGAACTCTATTCCCTGCTTGTAATACTGCATAAAAATCAGCCATAAGGTTGCTTTAATATCTTAAGAAGGCCTACAATATTGTGACAGTCATAAGAAATACCCTTAAAATGTGGCTGCTGCAAAACATTCACTCTCTTTGACTGCTGCAGCATGTATTTGCAGATTTCCCTTTTACTCCTTCTCTACCTGTATAAGCAGCATACTGTGTAATCATGTTTGACTTGTACCACAGACATCCAAGTGATGCTCAGCCCAAGTGATTGCTGGAACCTGCATCTGGAGGAGGCCTACGAGCAGTGGCGGCTCGCCGAGGGAGTGGTGCGGGCGGTGGGGAGGGGCAGGGTGGGGGGGTAGTGGACTCGGAATTACGACAGACAGAACTCCCTCTGAGTTCTGTCCGTCGTATGTCCGAGTTCACTAACCCCCCCCTGCCCCTCCCCTGCCCCGCCGCACCGCCCCCGCACCACTCCCTCGGCGAGCCACCACTGCCTCAGAGTAGTGATGTGGTGCTGATTCGGGATGCAGTATGCATGTGTGTTAATCTGATGACTAGTATTATTAGACTGTGCTAAAGTTGCACCAAGCAAAGAGTCAACATTGGGTGACAAACAGCTATGAGCATTAGGGTATTCTAAACACTTACCTGCTCCTATATTCCTTCACCATGCAGAAGCAGAATAAAGGCAAATAAATATTGCTGCTTACATTGGGCCTCATTTATCACCAAGTGATGCAATGCGCTGTATTCAAGGCATACAGCACATTCCTGTCCTTTCCCATGCACTGGCGCACAATTGGCTGCCTAGGGCCAATCGAGGCGTTGCATGCAGAATTTTTTTGTGCAGGAAGGGACACATTCCTGCACAAAAAAAATCCTTGGAGGCATATTCCTCTTTCACACACATATAAAGAGGAAGAAATAAGGAGAAATAGAGATGTTTCTCCTTGTTCTGCCTCCCCTTGGAAGGTGTAAGATTTTGGCACGTTCTTATAAATCTGGAGAATGAGTCAAAATCCATGAAAGTTGCGTGGGAATACCCATGCAATGCCCATGGAATGCCTTTCCAGGGCAGAGTAACACAACGCAGCAATTTATGCTGCGCTGCATTACTCCAGACTTTTGAAGCCACTCAGAGCCATGCAAAGTGGTTTCACCAATCTGACTTAGAGGTTTGCATCACATATATACCACGTTGCGTGGTGCAAACGTGACACAGCCCTCTCATAAATAACCCCTATTCTTATGAGAATTAGACAAATTTCTATCTTTTTTCCATACCCTTCAAATTTCCCACCCAACAACACTGGATCGTCCCAGCGATATCCAGCATTCCAACCGCAGCTCACAGCAAATCTAGCAGTAGTCAAACATTGGGAGCCAAGCTTGTGCGCCAGTTCAGAGTGAGAATTCTGTAATGTTTTTCTCCTATGCTTTACATAAAGAAGATTACAAGATGGCCCTGACAGTTACAGATATAAAAAAAATCGTTATCCAGCCAGCTGAACAATATACATCAGAAATCCAGTTACTGGACTACACCAGCCTGGTTTCAGATCTGGTCACAGGAGAGAAACCTCCATGCTCAAGATCACAGATGACTCTTTGCAGGTATTGGATGATAGCAAATATAACATGCTAGTACTCTGACCTATTTGCAGCTTCCACTAACATTGACTACAATGTTCTTATACATAGTTTATGCAATAGGCTGGAAAGTGAAGGACATTTTCTGAATTGGTTCATACCATTCCTAACAGAACACAGTGAATTAAAACTTGTGATCCCCTGTCCCCTCACTGAGACGTTCCACCTGGAGTACCACAAGAAACTTTTTTGACCCATCTATTATTCAGCTTCTTTGTTGGACCTGTGGGTGAGTGGGAAATGTAGTTAGCAACTTCCACCAGTATGTGGATGATGCATAACTGTATTTCAAGATTGACAGTCTGGATGAGATTAACACAATAGCCCAATGCCTATCTAATTTAAGCGAATAGATGTCCCAGATAAACTTGAACATAGTCCTCAAAAGACTGAATTTCTCCTAGTATCGCCTAACAGCTCTAAGCCACAAGCCCTAAACCTCTTCCTCAATACTGTGAAATCAGCAAAATCCCTAGGTGTCGCACTGGACAGCTCCCCACAATCTCATTCTCCATATCAAAGAAAACACTAATGGCTCAATTACAAATGCATCGTTAAATTTCAGGACTTGTGCAAATCTGTCCAAGATCCAATTACCACATGAGGTAAGTATGAAGTATATTTATTCTGAAATCGCAGCTGCAACCAATTGACAAGAAGATCACTAGTCAATCACCAAAGCAACACCCTCCCTTGCCAAAATTCTACAAACTATGACATATGAGCATTCTACACACACTTGACCTGAGACTAAGACATAACAGATCTTCCCTCTCACACACATACCCTACACTAACAAAACAAGTTTACAATCAAATTTCCATCGGGACATAAACGCTAAAACATGAATAGAAAAAAATCATAATACAAGTGCAACTCAAACAAAGTACTTTCTCCAAGCAGTATCCTTTTGGAGTCGGCCAACGTGACAAACACCACCAGAGCACATCTTGCTCCTGTGGATATCAGTGGTAGATACTACTGCTTCTCCTATTTCAGAAAATGCACTCTGAAGCTGCTGCTAAGAGTCTTTTGCAGATCTTTGCATTTCATTGATCTGCAATTTACACTGCTCAACTCTTGAATCAACATTCAAAATACCACCCTGTAGTTCACTGGAATTTTTCACTTCTGTAATCCTACACATAGTCCACTATTTTCTATATTCCAACCACACAGGTGACCTGGAAATCTCCACAACCCTCTCCAAAGAATCAAGACAGTGACCTCCCATCTGGGTCATTTTCAGGCATCTTTATTCTAACCCAAATTCCAATACTCAACTTCAACTCTTATACACAGTGTTTGTTATCATAGCAAGCTTGCTTTCCCACTGTACTACTACCACATTCTTACTGATTTCCCATGATGCAAACTTTTCACAATGTCCAACATTTATTGGCAACCAAGAATGGACCAACACAAAGTTTCCTGCCACTAAGAGCTTGAAAAGCAGACACTTTGTCTGAGGAATGAGGCATAGTGCTATATGCCAACAACGTTTCTCGCATGCACTCCTCCACATTCATCCTGTTGGTCAATGCCAGTCTCACACAACTTCTCACCCAAAAATATTCAAAATGTTCTTCATCTTACATGACACAAATTGTAAGAAAATGTCAGATACCAGTTCACTTGGAGGACCTTCACTCACAAATAACTTTTCGATAACTTAACAACAGACGAGCTATTGGCCTCTGCAACACAATTTATATCAATCCACTTAAAAAAATAACCAACAACAACAAGAGCGCATTTATTTCTCTCTAAACCTGAGAAAGGTTCCAAGATGTCTATGCCTAATTTATCAGGAGTCCAACTTGGCACCTTCGCATTAGCCACTGGTTGACTTCTACAAACTAAATCCTGACAATCAGCAGCACTGTTCGGACACTCCCAGCTCTTAACTCCTCATCTCTTTCCAGTCCGCCAACACAATCCTCTAAACTCACACTTACAACATGTCATAGATTTGTGACCCATGTGAGCTAGATCCAACAACCTGCCTCTGATTGGCATGGAGGTATCAATTTATCCACCCTCAACAAGACATTACCCTCCAAAAACGTATATTTGCAAAAACTTACCCTGTCAAAGTTCTTTCTCTCGGTCAACCATCACAAGTGGACTAAACAAACTTCGGTTAATTTATTCACCCATTCCTCATCCATGACACAACTCCCATATAACTCTCAAGGGCTTGCTGTAAAACATTTGGTATTTTCCTATATATCTTTGTTCACTTCTGAGACACTTTTGATTGAAAGACTAGACACTCAATCAACTCTCTTATTTTTACTGCCGGGCAGATATGACACTTCAATATATTGCTAAAAATGTGATACTCAGCCTTAGAAATCTGGGTGTGGTTTTATTGAGAATGCAGATTCCCCCACTCAAAATGTACAAAAGAGGTTTGCAATTAATTTTCATGGTATTGCTTTTGCTCAAGATATAGCTGTTGAACCTGTTGACAGGTCATATACATGTTAGAAGTTCTTTTTCTATATCTGAATTAGCCTTTAGCTCATCTTTCCACAATCACCGCTCATACTCCATGGTCTATTCACCATCATGGTCTATTCACCATCATACACTACTTATGGCACTACTGCTCCCACAACCTTGTCACTTGCATCAACAGTAATGTACTGCATATTGTTTGGCATCAACCTACTTAAAGTAAAAACCCTGCACAATTCCTCTGTAATCCTCTTAAGCAACAACTCTTGTTCCTCACCCCACCCAAACTTAACCTTCTTCCTGAGCAACCTTGACAAAGAATTTTCACTGCTGCAGAAACAACATGACCCTCCCTGTACAAACTGTTTTGGGAGCCTCCACTAGAGCACCCATCAGTGTAATTCCCTTTTGAGTGAACACATACCCCAAATATTCAATTTGATCTGCGGCAAAGACACATGTATCCTTCCTCAATCTCAACCCATTACTATACAACATTTTCAGACCCATCCAGACTGTCATACATGCTCCATGCTACCCGCATTAAAAATCAATACATGATCCTTGAAGACCAGGTGTAGGAAATTGGGACACTGGTTGATGGGGGCTGAAACCCTACTCAAGCAGCAACCACAATTCTTGTCAGGGTGAAACACAAGCACACCCCATATTATACTGTGCTCCACCCTCTGGTAGCTTGGCACAAAGCAGTCAGGCTTAACTTAGAGGCAAGATGTAAAGTATTTACGCAGCATTTCAAGCAGTAATATAGTGAAAACATAACACAAGAATAATCCCGCACCAACTTAGAAAAATCAAGTAAAATGTAATAAATTATTTGAAAAAAGAAAACAATTCTATCAATATAAGCTGAAATATGTCATTAAAAAGCTTTAAGTGAAAATAGTGCCTAAAAGCACAAAGCAACAAAGTTATTTGGTCGCACTGAACCAGGACAAAGTCATATATTCAGGCTGACCTCGAGGGAGTGCAGACCAGATACAGGGATCTAGTCAGGCTCACTGAACAGAGTAACTTAAATCCTGGTTACAGAGCATTGCGAGATCCCAAGTTGAGGATGCGTATCGCAGAAGCGGTTCTGAGAGGCTAAGGGTTGGGATGCAAGGTCCTGCGTTGGAGATGTGTTGTGCAGCAGCAGTTCTGATGAGGCCGTTGACAGGGCTTGCGGTGCGAATTCCTGCATTGTTGTCTAGGATGCCATTAATAGGGGTTTGTGATGCGAAGTCCTGAAACAGGGATGTGTCACGCAGTGGTGGTTTTCAAGAAGCTGCAGGCTGTGATGTGAGGTTCTGCACCAGTGATGCCCAAGAAACCACAGCTGGGCTGGCAGAGCACTTGCAGGCCCACTTCCAAGGGTCCAGGACTGGCGTGGCACCAGTTGGGGAGCAAGACTCACAGCAAGCAGAGTCCAGGTGCTAATTTCAAGATGGTTGGAGTCTTTTCTGTCCCTGAGGCTCTGATCAAAAGGCAAGCCATCTAGCCCTTGGAGTCATTCTGGTGGTCCTGGGTTCAAGATGCAGCTACAGTCCTTTTCACTCAGACAGCAGGATAGCAGGCATCAGAGTAGCATAGTAGCACAGAAGAAGGGCAGGAGAGTAGCAGTCCTTATTTCAGCAGAGCAGGACAGCAGTCCTTGTGAGTCTTCCACAGGTCCAGTGGTGTACCTAAGTGATGGGTCTGAGGTTTCGATATTTATACTTGGTGACAGCTTTTAAGTAGGAGAAGGTTCTTGAGGTTTCCACCCCCAGAGGTGTTTGTAATTTCCTGCCCCTCTTCCCTGGCCCCAGTTTGTCTGGGGATAAAATAGACTAGTGTGAACCCTCTGTGAGTGTGCAGAGGCAGAGCCTTTGTGAAGTGCAAGTACGGTAGGTGACAGCTCCTCCCCCCTAGCAAGTCAGAGATGGCTCATCCTGCCAACCTCATTTCCCCTATTGTCTCTCTGTATGGGAGCAATACACAAAGACCAACTGCCAGCTACACCTAGTCCTGTGACCCACGATATGGGCTGCAGTCACCAAATGGTTAGGACAAATAAATGCCAACTTTGTAAAAGTGGCACTTTTAGAATTACGACTTAAAATCCAACTTTACCATTAAAGAGGGATTTAAATCACAATTTATTAGATACCAAATTCGACATTCCTATCTATTCCCAATTGAAAGTTAGCACTTATTAAACGTAATATGGACACCCATGCTACCTTTTGGGTAAGAGGAAGGCCTTGCAGTAGTGAAAAACACATTTAGGAGTTTTTTACTACCAGTGCATGTGAAACTTAAAAGTACATGTCCAATTTTTTAACAACACTGCACCGTGTCCTCTGGGCTGTGTAGGACCAACCCTATGGGTGACTTACATGTATTAAAAAAGAAGCTTTTTTTATTTATTTTTATTATTTGTAAAGTGCATCTGCAACCTAACAGGTATCCTGGCACTGTTATACTACTGGTTGGAGGGGAAAATGAAAAGTTCCGTACAGTGTGACAGTACTCAGCAATGTCGTGCAGTATTAAATGATTTTAGGGAAAAGCCATGATTTGAGACCATTTCTAAAATGTATTAGATCGGAGGAGAGTCTCAGCGCATCTGGAAGGTGATTCCAAACCTGAGCTGCTTTAATCTTGAAGACCTGTCCCCCTTGTCTGATTTTCCTAAGTTTGGCCAAACGGGCCAGATTCGATGAGGAGGAGCATACGCTCCTGCCAGGGATGTACCATTTTATCCTCTTTTGCTGGGCGATCAGACTAAATCCATGTAAAGATTTAAAAACAATGCAAAGGGACTTAAAATTATTCTTTGTCTTGGTAGCCAGTGCAATTCTTTTAAAGACAGGGATAACAAGGATTTTCTAGGTCTGTTCAGGGCCAGTTTGGCTATTTTTTATTTATTTATTTTATTTTGAAGGTTTTATATAGCGCGGACAAGACCCTTGCGGGTATCAGAGCGCTTTACAACGTATACAATACAAATAAAAACAGAATATTACTGGTTATGATAGTTCCAACATTGGTATCTGTTTCATCCTCGCAGATATCGGCCAGCCAACATCTAATGGATCAGGTGAATTTGGCCAGGAGAATTGCTTTAACTTCATTTTTGAAGGATGCCGCATGAGGGTTCTGTCTCGTTTTTGGGGGTAAAGCATTCCAAATGCTAGGGGCCATTCCTAAGAAGGAGCGGTTATACGTTTTCTTTTTGGAAAATCTTTGTGGTTTCAATAAAAGGTTAGAAGAACTCCTGTTCGTTCTGTTACCCCCCGATGGTATTAATTTCTCTGCAAGGTATTGTGGTGTTTTGTGATGCAATGCCTTGTGTGTCATACAAGCAATCTTCAGATGAACTCTGGCCTCAAAGGGTAGCCAGTTAAGGGCACGCAAATCAGGGGAGATGTGATTGTTTCTTTTGGAGCCTGTGATAAGTCTAGCGGCTGCATTGATTGATGCTCTTATTGGGGCTGTCGTTGTTCTGGGAAGGCCACAGAGAGCGACACTCCCATATTCCACTCTGGGGATTACTAGAGATTGAACGGCCTGTTTGAAATCATTTGCGGGTATGAAGGGTTTCATTCTTCTTAACATGTTCATTTGAAAGTTTGCTCCTTTATTTGCTGTGCTGATGTGTTTTTGCATATTTAGCTTATTGTCCAGCGTTATGCCAAGTGATTTGTCTGAATCAATCAAGAGCGGTTGGCCATCCAGTGCTGTTAGTTGTTTCATCCATTCCATGATGGTGGTTGTCTGGTTGGGGGGCGCTATTAGGAGGAATTCTGTTTTTAGTGTGTTTAATTTTAAGTGATTATTAGCTAACCAGGTCTGCGTTTTTGTAGCGTTGAATTGAGGGACTTGATGTCCTCAAGCGAATGTACCTTAATGTAGAGTTGTGTGTCGTCTGCGTACATGTGGTATTGGACCTTTGCAGAGTTGAGAAGCTCGGTGAGTGGTTCCATGAACAAGTTGAAGAATGTCGGGGAGAGAGAGGATCCTTGGGGTACTCCTAAAGTGACAGGAGAAGGTTTGGAGAGGGATTGATTAGCCTTAAAACTTTGTGTTCTGTTTTGAAGGAAGGAAGTGAACCAGTTGAGGACCGTTCCTGACAGACCCATTCTATGATTCAGGAGGTCTAATAGATTGTCGTGCTTGATCGTGTCAAAGGCGGAGGATAGATCCAGTAAGATAAGTAAGCAGGCTTTGTTTTGGTCCAGTATATTTAAGGCGTCGTCTATAATGTTGGTCATTGCGGATTCGGTACTGTGCCCTGATCGAAAACCAGATTGGAATTTATCAAGCAGCTTGTAGTGATCAATGTGGTAGGTAAGTTGAGTGTGAACACATTTTTCTAGTAATTTGGCCAGGGTAGGGATGTTGGATATAGGGCGATAGTTATTTAGGTCAACTGGGTCCGCCGATGATTTCTTTAAGATGGGGGAGACCTGACCAGCTTTGAGTACATCAGGGATGGTTCCTTGTAGCAGAGAGGAGTTTATAATCCTAGTCCATAGAGGCACTAATGTCGGAATGAAATCTTTTAGGAGGGATGCTGGGAGTGGGTCGGAGAAGTGATTGGCGGGATTTAAGGCTGTAAGTGTTTTTTGAATAGCTTCTTCGCTGTAGGGGTTGAAAGATGACCAGTCTGCATTGTTTTTGAGGTCGATCTTTGAGGAACCACTAAGTGGGTTCCTGAGGGGGGACCATGAGGCGATCATGTTAGAATTGGTGAGGGCTGACATGTCATTCATTAGGTCTGACTTTATGTTTTCAGTTTTTGTTGTGAAATATGAAGCGAATGTTTCGCAATTGGGTAGTGTGTCTGAGTTAACTTGAGGCGAGTTGGAGACTCCCTTCGATTGTGCTTTGATTATTTCAAATAGTCTTTTTGGGCGATTCTGGGATCGGTTCAATTGATTACTAATGAAGTCTAATTTTGAACGTCTGATTTTTCTGTAGTAGGCATTTCTCGTGCTTCTGAGTAGTTTGAGGTGAGGCGAGGAAGGTGTTGTTCTCCATTGACGTTCAATTGTTCTTAATGTTCTTCTGTCTTCATTTAGCCTACCGTCATACCATGGGTTTGAGACTTTGTTGGAACTACTTTTCAATTGAAGTGGAGCTAAATTGTCTAAAAGTATGTTCATAGATTGGAAGTAATGATTGGGCAGATCGTGTACATCATGTAAACTGTCAGGAGGGAGCGTTAGGATGGGACTAGCGGTTGCAATTGAGGTGGGATTCACGTTTTTAGGTTTCTTTTCCAGATTTTTGTTCTCTTGGGTTGGACATGGAGGTGTTTAACTGCTTCATTTATAAGGAAACTGATGATGTGGTGGTCGGACCAGTCACACGGTAGGATGGAATCCAGCTGGGTGGAATCCGCTTTGGATATAACTAGGTCTAGGATTGATCCTTTTTCATGCGTAGGGCTGTCACAAATTTGGGTTAAGTTAAGGTCAGTTAAGAAAGCTTTAAGGCTATTGACCTCCGGGTCATCCGGGTCATTCCAGTGGAGGTTGAAGTCTCCTAGGAATATCTGCGTGTTCTGGTGTCCAGCATGAGTAGCTAGGATATCCATTACATGTTCAATATTGTTGCTTGAGCTCTGTGAAGCCGATTGAGTAGGTATTTTGGAGCTCCTAACAGCAGGGTGATACAGTAATCTAGCCTGCCTAGGATGACACTACGAACTACCAAGACTCTAGATGAAAGAGGAAGTAATGGGAGAATCTTATGCAGTGCTCTGATTAAAGAAAAGCAGGTCCCTGCTCTCTTATTTACATGAGATTCCAAGCTAAGCTTCCTATACACATTACCCCAAAGTGTCTGACAGCCTCTGATGGTGCGGGGAACATGTCAGATGCTGCTGGCCAGACATTTGATGGAAATGAAGCCTGGGCCTTGGAGGCTAGGTAGCAGAGAACTCTGTTTTATCTCCATTGAACTTCAAAGAGTTGGATTTGAGTCAGCCTGTAATATCATTCATGCAATCATGGAAGACATCAATTGTCATCCAATGAAAGAATCAGTTGCGTGTAATCAGCATAATTTACCAAGCTGCCACAGTGCGACTTAATAAGTGAGATCAAAGGGCTCAAATAAATATTAAAAAGCATCGGTCTAATTGATGACCCTTGTGGGACTCTATGTTTGATGGGCCTAAACCCAGAGCAAAAAGGAGGAAGGACACTGCGGCTGTCTATCTGACAGATAGGAGTGCAGCCACTTTGCTACTGTGCCCCTAACTCCAATCGAGGACAGCCTGGCCAAAAATTGTTATAATTGACCATATTTATTTATTTATTTATTTATTTATTTATTTAATTTGTAAGGCGCAACAGCTACCCAAAAAGGGTTTCCCGGCGCCAGAGTTGACCATATTGAAGGCAACATATAGATCTAGTAAGATCAATACCACTGATGGACCATTATTTACTTGAATTCTAAGCTTGTCCATAGTGGTGAGCAAAGCTGTTTTGGTCCCGTGGCTTGGACGGAACCCAAATTGCTCTTCTTCCAGGATTTGATTGCCTTCCAGATAGTGAGATAACAATTTCCTAGCAAAGCGTTCCAGGATTTTTACAGGGTATGGTAAAAGAGATATAGGCCTATAGTTACTTAGGATCGCAGGGTCTTTTTCAGACTGATGGGACCACACCACTATGCAAAGATTGGCAACATATTTTCCAAACGGCTTGAAAGTCATCCTCTGTCAAGCACTTAAAGCGTTCTAGTACACTTATCTGCTTTGGATGCACACTGCTATAAGTGATCCGCATGCCTGTAGCATCAGCTTGCATAGCACTGTCCCTTAAAGAGGCTTGGGTCAGAAGAGTAGTGTCAATACCAGCGATAAATGTATTAATTTTTTCCTCAAAGAACCTCGCAAGGTTGTCACATAAATCCTGAGATGCTGGTATAGAGTGGATCAGGCAGTCCAGATTTTACTGTTTTGCATTGTTTTGAGCACTTTGTTCACACTGTTGGGTGTAGCCACGATAGCACTAGAATAATGTTCCGCTTTTGCTTTCATTATTTCAGTCTTATACTTCTGTACAGCGTCTTTTAGAGCTGTTTTGTCCTCTTCTATATAAAACATACACCATTTTCTCTCTGCATTTTTGCAGGTCATTTTTACATCTTTAAATGCAGTGCTGTACCATGGAGCCAAAGGTCTCAGCAAACCTTTTAATTTTTTGAAGGGGATGACCCAGTCTAAGGTGGCTCTGATACTATTTTCTAGGTCTGAGTAGTTTTCCTCCAAGATCTACCTAAGCCGAAAGAAGAGGGGGGATTAAACAAAGGCTTATCCCTAGGTGTTTGAGAAGTTTAATGCATACTCTGCCAAGATGACTAGCACCCGGGTTTTTCCTTTGCAGAGCTAATTCTTTTCTTTGTGAGGATAAGGTCACTAAAAAGTGATCTGTCCAACAGAGGGGAAGAATATTCCCCATAGTGGCAAGATCTTGGGTAGAAAAAATAAGGTCCAGTATTTGCCCATCCTGATGAGTTTTAGGTTTATTTTGCCAGGTCCAAATGACATTTTAAAACAGCACACACAGACTGCAATGGCAGGCCTGAGACATGTTTGTCAGGATACTTAAGAGGGAGGCACAATTAGTGTTGCAGGCCCACCATTAGCATTTATTTACAGGCCCAGGGTACATGTAGTACCAGTTTACTAGGGACTTATAAGTAAATTAAATGTGGCACTTGAGTACTCAACCTCCTGAAAGTTGTCATTACTAAGGCGAAAGAAACTGGAAAGACCAATAGCATTGACGTGGTCTAACCCAGAATGGTGTTCCATCGTAAAGTCCATTCCCTGTAGGGAGATGGACCATCTCAAAAACTTGGGATTTTTACCCCTCATTTGCATGAGCCATCTGATTTGGCCTGTCCAAAACCGGAAGTGAATCCTAAGCAGGTATGGTTTCAGCTTCTTAAGTGCCCAGACCACAACAAAGGCCTCCCTCTCAATAGCACTCCACATCTGTTCCCAGGGAAGTAATCTCCTGTTAATTAAAGCTACTGGTTGGTGTAGACCCTACTCATTTAACTGTGCTAAGACAGCCCCTAAGCCATGCCCTGAAGCGTCCGTCTGCACAATAAACTCCTTGGAGAAGTCTGGTGCTTTGAGTACAGGTGCTGTACACATGGCATCCGTGAAGGTGTCAAAGGCCTTCTGGCAGGCCCCTGCAAAGATCACCTTTTTGCGCTGCTTCTTGGAAGTCTGCTCAGTTATGGAGGGCAACAATGGTGCAATATACCTTAACAAACCTCCTGTAATATAAGGGGAGGCCCAGGAAAGCCCTCACCTTTGACTATGATTTGTGTGGTTGCCAGGACACAATAGTCTCAATCTAGGCCCGGAGAGGCTGCACCTTTCCCCTGCCCGCCTGGTGGTACAGATATGCCATGGTAGCCTCCCATATCTGGAGAACTTGCTATCACCTGCTTCAGGGCTTTAAGTACCTCCTGGAGGTGGTGCAGGTGTTCTTCCCAGCTGATACTGAAGACAGCTATGTCATCTAGGTAGGCAGTTCAGAATGCCTCCTTCCCATCCAGGGCCCTGTACCTCAACAGGGTGGTAGGGGCATTCTTTAATTTAAAGGGCATCAACCTGAACTGGAAGTGGCCCTCTGTGTTTGAGAATGCTGACCTCTCTTTTGCTCCCTCAGTCAGAACAATCTGCCAGCACCCTGATATGAGATCAAAAGTACTAAGGAATCTGGCAGCACCCAGTCTGTCTGTGAGATCATCACCCAGGGGAATGGGGTGAGTATCAGGCTGGCTTGGTGACTGAATTAAATCCCCTGTAATCCACAAGCAACCTAATTTTTGGAATGGCACCCGGCCTTGGAAAACAGCACAACTGAGCTGGGCCAGGGACTGTTGGAGGATTCAATCACCCCTAACACAGCATCTTGGAGATTTTCTCCAAGATACTAGCTGTCATCTTGTCTGGCAACCTGTAAATTATGTTTTTACCAGGCATACTGTCGCTAGTATCTATGTTGTGGGTACACAAATGAGTGAGCACTGAAGTGAAGGAGAACAGTGCGGAAAACTGACCCAATAACTAGTGATGATCACTCTGCTGTTCTGGGGTCAGAGTAGGAGAGAGGTTCAAACTCTCTACTGAAACATCATGCGCCTTGGAAGACAGGAGGTCAGAGAGAGGTTCACTCTTCTCTTCCACTCCATCATCTATCACCAGGAGCACGGTGACATCAAAACTCTTAAAGTGCGGTTAGAGGCAGTTTACGTGGAGCAGGTAGGTGGTCTCCCCTTTCAGTTCATTCACTTCATAGGACCCGGTCTAACGATCTTTGAGAACCATTGAGTCCACCAGCTCCATGACCCACTCCTTCTGGCCAGGCTGAAACTCTATCGGAGTGGTCTTCTGGTCATACCAAAGTTTCATCACTTCTTTACTGGCCTTGTCTTTTGCCTTCTTCCAGAAGGGCTACATCTCATTATGGAAAGCCAGCATCTAGCTGACTACATACTGAGGGGTTTGCTGGCAGCTTTGTACCACTCTTCTCTCAAAAGGCTGAGAGGTCCCCCAACATGGTGTCCTTAGAGGAGCTCAAATGGGCTAAGACCAACCCCCTTCTGTGGTACCTCCCTGTAGGCGAACAATAGACAGGGCAAAAGGACATCCCACTCCGCATCATAGGCTCAGGCAGGTCCATTATCATGCTCTTCAGGGTCTTGTTGAATCTCTCCACAAGCCAGTTTGTTTGTGGATGGTAGGCTGTGGAGAACTTGCAGGTTACCCCACACTCATCCCACATGGACTTCATGTATGCTGACATGAAGTTAGTGACTCTGTCAGACACCACTTCCTTGGAGAACCCTATGTGGGTAAAAATCCCATCAAAGCCCTAGACACTGCAGGTGCAGTCACCAATCTCAGAGGGATGGCTTCTGGGTACTGTGTGGCATGGTCCACCAAGACCAGGATGAGCCTGTTGCCTAAGGCTGTCATGGGGTCTAAGGAACCAACAATGTCAATGTCCACCCTTTCAAAGGGAATGCCGATGACAGGTTAGGGAATGAGGGAGCCTTAAACTTTTTCCTACTTTTCTGCTGGCCTGGCAAGTGGGGCAAGACCTACAGAATGGATTTGAGGCTGTCTTCATCCGGGGCCAATAGAAGTGGCGGACAAGTCTGGCAAAAGGCTTATCCTGCCCGAGATGTCCTTCCAGGGGTATGTCACGAGTCAGCCCTAGTAGGAAGGCCCTGTACCACTGGGGGACCACCAGCATACGGGCTGTCCCAGATCCAGGCACCTTAGACTCACTGTATAGGAAGTCATTCTCCCAATAGATAAGGTGCTCTTCAGAGGTCTGCCTGAGCCTCAACATACTGCCTCAAGCCGTGGTAGGAAGAGTTGGGCACTATTTCTGCACCTTGTGTAATTCCTCCTTGGTGGGCCCACCCTGAACTCACCATTAAGGAAGTTCAAGCAGGTCACCCAGGGTAGCAATGTCCTCCCTGGTAGGCTCAGGAAAGGCTTTCTCAGATGCCCCATCAACCAGTACCATGGGAGTGTCAGGGAGGGGTTTCTCATGCTGCCTACCCTTGCTCATCTTGGCAGCTGCCTGGGCAATTCTTCCAGGGTTCCTTGACTCTCCTCTTGGGCAACCAAGGACTGTGTGGTCATACATACCTATTCAGGCAAGACTAACATCTCCAGGTGTGACCTAATCTCCACTTCCTTCCAGATAGTGTGCTCTAGGTCATTTCCCAACAATCTACAGGCATGGGAGGACTCACAGCTACTTTTAGAGAATGTGAGGTCCTGCATCATCATCTAGGATGCTGTCAATGAGGACTTGTGATGCAAAATCTTGCATCAGGGATGCATTGTGCAGCATCAGTTCTGAGAAGCTGCGGGCTACGATGCAAGGTCCTGTGTCAGGGATGCATCATGGAGAGGGGGTTCTGATCCGGGGCTGCAAGGAGATGCGTCACTGCCCAAGAGACTACTATTGAGCTGGCAGAGCACCTTCAGGATAACTTTCAAGGGTCCAGGACTGGGGTGGCACCACTTGTGGGGAAACAGCTGGCGGAGTCCAGGTGCTGGGTGCAAGGTGGTTGAAGCCTTTTCTGTCCCTGAGGATCTGATCAGGAGGCCAGCCATCAAGCCCTTGGACTCTGCTGGTCCTCGTTCAAAGTTCAGGTCCAGTCCTTTTCACGCATACAGCAGTGCAGCAGGCAGTCGCACAGCAGAGTAGAAGGACAGTGTAGTAGCAGTCCTTCTTGAGGCAGAGCAGCACAGCAGTCCTGTGTCTTCCACAGATCCAGAGGTGTACTGAAGAGTTAGGTCTGAGGGTCCAATATTTATACTTTGAGCCAGCTTTGAAACAGGTGAAGGTTCTGGAGGTTTCTACCCCCAGAAGTGTTTGGAATTTCCTACCTCCATGCCCTGGCTCCTGCTTGTCTCGGGGCACAATAGACTAGTGTGAAACCCTTTGTGAGTGTGCCGAGGCAGAGATTTTGGGATGTGCAAGCGTGGTAGGTGGCAGCTCTTCCCCCTATCAAGTCAGAGATGGCTCTTACTGGCAACACCTATTTGTCTTTTGTCTCACTGTCTAAGAGCAATATACATAGACCAACTGTCAGCTGCACCAAGTCATGTGACCCAGGATACAGGCAACAAATGGTTAGGACAAGAAAATGGCAACTTTCTAAAAGTGACATTTTCAGAATTGTGACTTGAAATCCAACTTTACCATTAAAGAAGGTTTTAAATTACAACTCTTTAGAGATTAAACGTGACATTTCTACCTGTTCCAAAGCAAAAGTTGTCACTTATTAAAGGTAACCCAATGTTATGCTATGAGGGTGTGTAAAACTTCAAAGTACATGTCCAACTTTTCAAATACAATGCATCCCGTCCTATGGGCTGTGTACGACCTATCCTAGGGGTGACTTACTTGTATTAAAAAGAAAGGTTTAGCCCTGGCAAAAGGTTTATTTTGACAGGTTGAAATGGCAGATTAAAAGTGCACACATAGGCTGCAATGGCTGTTTGGCAAGCCACTCCAGTGGATGCACAATTAGTGATGCTGGGCCCTTTAATGCATTTAATTTAAAGGCCCTGGGTACATGTTGTACCACTTTACTAGGGACTTATAAGCAAATTAAATGTGTCAATTGGGTCTAGCCAATGTCCCATGTTTAAGGGAGTTAACACACGCAGTTTAGTACTGGTTAGCATTGGTAACATGCACAAAGTCCTAAGGCCAACAAAAACGGAGGAGTAATGCAAAATGTTTGAGGGGAAGACCACCCTTAAGGCTGATAGATCTAACACCAAGGGTCAATCTCACCCTTAAATAAACTGTATACGATCCACTGAAAAATCTTTCTTAATTGGGCTCCTAAGATCCATTTACACACACAAACACACACACAGAACACATTGGATCCCTTTTAGGGATTCCATTAGGCAAGGACCACAAGGATGATTCCAAAGGTTCAATCACTTCTCGTTTCACATTTTCTCCAATTACTTTAACATTTCTTCTCTCACACCCAAAGTTACACTTCTAATCTAGGAGCACATTTATGAAAAAGTCACAACGCAATGCAGCAGGACAACTTGCTGCACTGCGTGACAGGGAGAGAGAAGTAATGCACTGTGGGAGGAACAGGCGGAAACAGAATCTTGGAGACTTGATGTGCTGATTAATCTTGGCAGAGTTTTATTGTATTCACACAAAGCAATACTCCAGAACAGAAAAGGTAGGGGTATCCGCCCCCGTTGTTCACAAATGTCACTCTTCTCTTTCTCTCTCCTCTCCAGGTATCTTCTATCAGGCTGTCAGGACGACATCCCCGGAGTCTCCGGAAAAAGAAGAAAGTAGAGGTAAGTAAGATGGTCCTATGGTTGGGCTTCTCATAAAGGTTTCGTCACCACACCCATGAGTGCTGGGATATAGGAGTGAAAAAGGACTAGGAACGTGTTGGAAAAAAATATTGTGCCGCTTTTCTCCTTCCTCCCTCTCTGCCCACTTCTGCCTATCCCTTAGTCCCAGGGGATAGGTCGTGTGCCATGCCAAAAGAAAGAACCAACCAAAGACGTGGCTCGAGTAAGTGATTATAGCCCCTCCTCGCCCCACACGTGTATCAGCCTCCCTCTCTTTTATAAGTAATCTTCAGGCGTGAGGAAAAGATTGCTATGGTTCACGGTATCAGGGTTGTGCCCCTTCGTGACCCCTCTCCTCCTCCCCTGTGGTGGCTAGGGTGGAACTGACCCTCAGATCCCCTCCCCCGCCTGAGTCACCTACCGCAACTGCCGCAACTCTCCAGAGTTGGGGCGGCTTGAAAGCGATCGCCGGGGTGTGTCCACCAATCCTCGCGCCAGTCGTCGGAGGTTCCATCCTCATCATCATCTCTGTCCTCTCTCCTGGCGTCAGCTGGACTCTCCTCTTCCACCGGCTTGTCGTTCTCGCTCTCTGTCACAGCTGGGCTCTCCAAACACTCAGGGTCTTCTGGGTTTTCTCCTCCAGCTTCCTCGGCTTCTCTCCCCTTACATCTTGAAGGCTCCTCCTCGTCCGCCCTCGTCATTGCCACCTATTCGTCCTCCTGCCAGGGGGAAGGTCCTTCTATCTATGAGGGGGAGGTGTTGGTTAATGTTAACCCTTTCCTTTCCCCTGGTTCAAGTCACAGGCACTGGAGACTGGCAGACCACGGGACCAATACTGTAGGTCACTGGCCAATGACATAGCACCCTCCTCACATCCCACTTCCCTAACTTTCTTGCCAGCAAGAAATGAATCAAGGGGGTATCTGGAAAGATAGTCCGCCTTTGTTTGGTTTTTCCCCTTTCTGTGGAGGGTGGTGAAGCGGAAGGCTTGTGAAGCAAGAAACCATCTCATGATTCTATTGCTGTGTCCTTTGTTTTTTTAGAACCGTTCCAATGGGGCATGGTCTGTATACAGGACAAACTCTCGACATTCCAAGTAATACCTAAGGGATTCAATGGCCCATTTTATGGCTAATGCTTCCTTTTCAATAACCGTACAACGCTTTTCCCAAGGGAACAGTTTATGGCTGATATACAAGATAGGTCTTTCCTGTCCTCGGGGATCCATTTGGGATAGATAGGACTGCACCCAACCCATGCTCCGATGAGTCAGTTTGTAAAATAAAAGTTTTGATGTCATTGGGGCTGAGGAGGATGGGTTTTGATGCCAGGGCCTGTTTCAACCAATGGAAAGCTTGAAGAGATGATGGAGAGGGTTGTTTCAGCTCTTTTTCTGTTTTTGCCTCCTTTTTAAGGAGATCTATCAGGTGGGTCGCTACCTGTGAGAAGTTGGGTATGAACCTCCTACAGTAACCCAATACACCCAGAGCTCTACGGTCTTTCTTTATTTGGGAAAAGGGTATGGCAGCTACCTATTCCTCCTGTGGTTTTATGAGGCCCTCCCCCAAAAGGTATCCAAGATACTTCACTGATTTAGCTGCTAATCTACTCTTAGAGGGGTTTATGGTCAGACCACTTTCTCTTAGGGTGTAAATGACTTTCTTCAGATGGTATAAATGTTGCTCCCAGGAAACGCTGTGAATAACTATTTCATCTATATAAGCTGCCACAAAGGCAGTACATGGTTTTAGGACAGTGTTCATTAGCCCCTGAAAAGTGGCGGGGGCCCCGTGTAACCCAAAGGGGAGTACGGTAAAATGATACGACCCTCCAGCAGTGGAGAAGGCAGTTTTTTCTCTGTCTTGTTGTTTGAAGGGCACTTGCCAGCAACCCTTACACAGGTCTAAAGTACTTATATAGCGGGCTTTTCCAAGCCTCTCAATCATTTCGTCAACCCTTGGCAGCGGATAGGAGTCAAATTGGGAAATCTTGTTGACTTCCCTGAAGTCAACGAAAAACCTGATGGACACGTCAGGTTTGGGCACCCGAACAATGGGGGAATTCCACTCACTGTTGGAGGGCTCTATTATACCCATCTGGAGCATCTGTTGCACCTCATTCTCAATTGCTTGCCTACGGGCTTCAGGGATGCGATCTGGACGTAGCTTTATCTTTTTTACCGGTGGTGTAGAGATTGCATGTTCCACTAGGGAAGTCTTACTGGGAGTGAGGGAGAACACCTCTTGGAGAGGCTGTAAATGTTCACTCAACTCCTGTTTTTGTGCTTGAGGCAATTCAGGATCGATACTCTGGTGGTATAAGAGGACTGAACTCTCTGTTAGTCCTATGAGAGTGGGTATAGCCCCTTCCCTTTTTTTTTAACAGATTAATATGAAATATTTGCGTGTTGGTCCTTTTTCCGGGTCATCTCAAGACAGTATGACACTGGGGTCACTCTTTCTATTACCCGGAACGGGCCTTGCCACTGGCCTAACAACTTGTGATCAGATGTAGGCATCTTTAATAATGCAAAGTCACCTATCTCAAGGGTGCGTTCTTTGGTTCTTTTATCATACTGACACTTTTGAGAGGCCTGAGCCCGTTCTAGGTGAGTCCTTACAATACTCTGTTGTAAGTGTGTTTTTAAGTTAAGAACATATTCAGGAAGGGGTTTAGCTCCATCTTGTTCCTCCTCCCATTCTTCATTTATCATATCCAGTAGGGTACGGGGCGGCCTGCCATACAACAATTCAAAGGGTGAATATCCTGTGCTTTTTTTTTGTCTACAGCGGATGGCAAGAAGGGCTAGGGCTACCATATCCTCCCATTTGCGGGTCTCAAGATCAAGGAGTTTTTAGAGTGGTCTTAAGGGAGGTGTTGTATCTCTCTACCAATCTGTTGGTTTGAGGATGATACGCCACCGTTCTAATTTTTTGATGTTTAACTGTTGGCAGACCTGTTTCATCAGCCTAGAAATAAAGGGAGTTCCCTGGTTGGTTATGATTTCCAGAGGAAACCCCACCCAAGAGAAGATGTTGATCATGGCCTTGGCAGTTTGAAGAGCATTGGGTTGCCGTAATGCCACTGCCTCAGGGAACTGAGTAGCATAGTCCACAAGGACGAGTAAATACCTACACCCACTAAAGGAGGAAAGAAGAGGCCCTATTATGTCCATGCCAACTCTTGTGAAAGGTTCTTCGATAATGGGCAAAGGTCATAAGGGTACCTTTAGGGGTAGGGATCTATTGTTTTTTTGACATATGGAGCACTTTTTACAATATCTATGAACCTGCTGATATATCCCAGGCCAGTAAAATTTTTCAAGAATCGTTTTTTCACTCCCAAAGTGACCGCCCAGCAAGTGACTATGGGCGAGAAATAATGTTTTCTCCCTATACTGTTGGGGTACCAATAACTCTGGGACTTGGGTTTTTCCTCCTTTTCTGTATACTAGACCCTTCTTAATAAAGAACTGGGGACCTACTTGTTCTGGGTCCTCAACATCCGTAGCTCTGTTCCAAGCCTCCCTTAGGGTTGGATTCTCTCTTTGGGCTGCTTGAAAACCCCGATCATACTGCCATATTGCATCGTCCTTGGGTTGCGTTAAAGCCACTTGCATCCAGTTTCTTTTTTCTTTCTTCTTTTGTTTCCTGCTCTTTCTAGGTTTTCCTTTGGGAAAGCCGGAATCCTGTTCTTGTGCAAAGGGAGCCGCTTTCCTCCATTCTTCTCCTTTGTCCCATGCTCCCTGCAATAACCTGTTCATATAGGGATAATCATTCCCCAGGACAAAAGGCTCAGATAACTTGGGGATCAGTCCTACTCGCAGAGGGACAGGTCTTAAGGAGGGTTTGTGTTGTACATGTACTTCTGTGGTAGGATATTGTCTATTATCTCCATGAACGCATTGAATGTTCACAAACCCAGTAATTTGGGGGACCCTGCCGGGGACGGTCTGAGGTCGCATAACACTATGTAAACAGCCGGTATCAATCAAGGCTTGTCTGTCCTCACCGTTTACCACAACTGGTCTGTGATAGGGAGGTGCACGTCCTGTGGGGGTACAATAGAAAGAACGAGTGAGCCCGACCTCCATAGGTTCTTCTTTCTGAGGACATACGCAAGCTATGTGACCAAATGCCCCTCAATTGTAACATTGGGGTTTGGGAGGGGGTGGAACCTGGATAAGTACCGGCAAGGGTCCTCGCACTAACATAACAGTGCCGGGTTTTCTCGGGGTTGGTTGTCTTGGGATATTTGCTATCGCCCCCCTGGTTGCTTCCAATGGTTTTCCTCCCTCCCTCTTTGCAATTCCTGGGCCTGGTTGAAAGCACTGGCTATCTCGACAGCCCTATCCAGGGTTAATTGTGTGTGTTGGTGAACCCACTTTTGTATGGGGGGTTGTAAGGACAATAGATACTGCTCTAAATAAATCCTTTCCATTATCTCCTCTTTGTTTGACACCAGGGGTTTTAACCATCTGTCCGCCATGTCCCTGACTCGATAGCAGTCTTACATGAAACCCAGGTAATTTATACCCCGGAGTATGATAGTAGCGTCTGCGTAACTACATCTCGTCGGCGCCTCTGATAGGCTTGTTGACTTAGCTCCAGAATCCCTGAAGATGGTATCTTGGAACATAGCCGGGCTCAATCAAAAACTTTTAGAGCCAGATTAGCAGGAATATGTTGGTAACTTTGACCTATGTCTCTTCCAGGAGACCTGGACAAGAGAGCCTCTACATAAATTAGGCTATACAGCATTTAGCATAGAGGCTCTACCATCAAAAAAGGGAGACCTTCGGGGGGTTGATCATTTGGGTAAAAATGAATCTAAATGTTACCATAGAAACCCTGCATACTGCCTCACAAGATATCTTAGGGTTAAAGTTGAAATTTCCAAACACAACACAGATACATCTTTTTAATATATATATAAGACCAAGGGAGCGCTCAAAAGAATCACCGGCTATCCAGCAGTTTGGAGAAGTCCTCGAATCCATTGAATCTAATGGAGTTGTTCTTGTGGGGGGTGATTTTAATTGTTGTTATGAACCAATGACAGGAACAGATACGATCTTCGAGCAGGAAGATCTGGCCAAGGGGATCCCCCTCCTTGCCACAAACAATAAGGTGGCGTGCTCTATCTCAGCAATGCAATTACTCCACCTCTCTATAGAAAGAGGCCTAAAGGCATGTAATGGCCAATTCCCCTCAGATATTGAATGCTCAAATACCTTTTCCAGTGGAAAAACTGTATCTCGAAAAGATTATGTGATGATAAGTATACCTCATTGGGCTCATATACAAGACTTTAAGGTAGATACAAGAGGAGAGAGTGATCACTTCCCACTTTGTTTAGATTTGTCTGGGAGGTGGATCTCCATCCACCCAACTCACCTAATGGACCCGAGGAAAAAGAACATGCAACCGCTAGTAAGTAATAACCAGAGATCAGTCAAATGGCCCGCCATAATGGACCAAGTTGAGCCCCTTTCCAATATATACAATGCCTTTTTTGAACTCTTAACGTCTTATGCGGAGTTTAGCCCAGAGCCCATACCCATCTCACAAATTCATCAAAGATTGGTAGAGAATATAATTCTCTAGTATGCTTTCCAAACCTCTAGCACCAAAGCAATCATCTGTACAATATGTATGGCACAGTCATACTCACTTCTCTTACCATACTCTTCACAGTGTTTCTCTCACCCACATGTTCTCCTTTCCACTGTTCAGCCATAACTTCTACTTCCTAGAAGGTGTTCCAACACCATGCCAATGTTGTGATGTAGATGTTCATACTCTCTCCAACTAGCTGTTCCATGGTAAAAAAAAACTTAAGTCCTCTGTATACATAACTTTTCTGGGTAGAGAACTGTTTCTCTGAGCCTTTCACAACCGTGTCATGTTTATCAAGCGCTTCTGGGACTGTAACATCTGTAATGTAAGAAGACAATTTAAAGAACGTCTTAAAACACCTAGGGGCAGATCTACAAGAAAGTGCCGCAGCGTGGCGCTGCAAGCCCTTTGGCTGCGCCACGCTGCGGCACTTTCAGAGCACAGGAATGCGACATATTTACAAGAATATGTCGCATTCCTGTGCTCTCCCCTGCGCTGGCGCACAAACAGCTGCCAAGCGCCGGCGCAGGCACCCTTGCACATGGTGCAAGGATGCCTGCGCCATGGGGAGATTGTTTCTGTGCAGGAAGGGGCACCTTTCTGCACAAAAACAATCAGTACAGGCTTTTCCTCTTTCAATGCGTGCTGCAGAATGCAGCACGCATTGAAGAGGAAAAACGAGGAGAAATGAAAACATTTCTCCTCGGTGCGCCTCGCTACGCCACCTCTAGGGTGGCGTAGCTTTCAGACGCATCTCCAGAGTTACGATTTCTCGTAATTCTGGAGATGTGTCTTGTTCCATGGGTGTTGCGTGGGAACACCCACAGCAACACCCATGGAACGCCCCTTCACCGCAAAGTGCTGCGTGTGAAGGGACGGTATTTACAAGGAGAGGAAAAGTCACGCATGGTGGCTTTTCCTCTCCTTGTAAATATCGAAGAGCCCCCTGCGCCACCAGTACGTCACGAAAAGTGACGTACTGGTGGCGCAGGGGGCTTGTAAATCTGCCCCCTAATTTAAAACAATGCCCACCATTAAGCGCTCCTTCTTAGGGAATGCACCTAGGATATGTGACCTCCTTCCAGGCCTTATAATACTTGCTCCGTAATTGCAAATCTTAAAGGGTAAACTTACAGATCACTTTGCCAGCCTACTCCTTCTCAGGTCTTTTTGTTGATGCCAATGAACTTACCCAGATCACTGACACAATATCATGGTTAACAATATCCTTGAAAAAAATATTGTGTCAAAATGATCCTTCACCACAGTATTGTGCTCCTATTTTTTATAATGGTAAGTACAAAAATTATCATTTAAAATTGAGAAAATATATTTTTTTATATAGGTAGAGTTTAAGGGGCCCATTACGATGGCGGGCGGAAGCACTACCGCCGTGCTGGCGGATGCAAAAACCACCAGTTACCGCCGGCACGCAGCAGTCCACACGCCCGCCCAATTACGATGCGAAAAGCAGGCCAAACACCGCCGGCAAGCCAGCAACACCGTCCGCCATCAAAGTGCGCCCGCACACGTAGCGGCGCAGCACAACTGACACACACCGTCCGACGAAACACGTCCCGCCCGGCGCATAAATTACGATGCCGCAAACAAACGGCTCCCACGGCAAAGAGACACCGCACGTGAAAGAGAGGCGGAAACACGGACGCAGAGCACGGACAACGAAGAAGCGGCACCCCGGGCATGAATCCAGCACTGCAGGCCCTTCCCATGCTTCTGCTGATGCACCACCAAGGACGCAACGTACCGCGGAGACGCAGGTAGGCACACACACAACAAGTGCACGCAAACAGCGCACACAGTGCAAGGGCGGATAAAGCAGACAACCCCCACCAGCGCGTGCACACTACACATCCACCATTGCATCCACATATGACACACAGGCCAAATCCTAACATCGCGGAACACATGTGTACACACCACCTGGCACTAGGAACCAACCACCCCGTCACGGCCCCAAAGCGCCGATGACGCCGCCACACATGCGCACAACGCAGAGGCCAACCGCAGCGCCATGCATGCGTCGCACACAGACACAGGGACACAACCAAGCAGCACACACACCAGCCCCACCCCGAACGCACATGACACGTGACAGGCCTGCCACAGACATGTCCCCAACGCCCAATTCACGGACAACACCCAACGCCACACAACCGACGCACACATGTCAGTTAAGTCACGCAACAGCAGGACACACCCCAGTGTAACAAACATGGCGAAGCACACAGCGGCGGCAAACCCACTAGGAGAAGCAGGGCCCCTTCGGGAAGAGGAACGCCAGTACCACACTGAAAAACCCATACCACCCTGCACATATGAACAAGACACATGAAACGGAACACCAAAGAGCCCGGGGACCGACAACAGGTGGCCCAAGATTTACATCCACACACAAGGCCCAACGCAGAGCGGAAAGGCAGCCTGCCGCCCACACAAGGGAGAGCAGACAGCACTGAATGACCTTCCATTCCAACACCGAAACCACAGCCCTACGACAGAAGCCGGTGAATACAGCCATTGTCCAAGAATAGACCAACACAGGCATGCCGAGGAGACCGACCACACGGCAGATAGCGCATATCACAGAAGCACACAACGGACGGGGAGGAAAGAAGAAAACACTCCCCCATGTCGGCCACATGCAAGTTAATTGGAAGGAGTCACACAGCACCGACCTTGAACTGTCTGAGAAGCATGTGGGAAGAGGGCCCGTGTCCTCCAAACAAGCCAACAGAACACAAGTCCTGTCTCCCCACGACTACACAGAGCTCACAGCAACCCCGGAGCGTGCACATTGCAGACTGCACACACAGCCGGAGCACGCCACCTCTACGAACCGCTGCGAAATGGCAACCGCAACACACCTACCCAACTACGCCGAAGAGCTCAAGCTGTACCAAACCAGCACGATATATACATTGGGATGCGATCTCCTGTCCCTGCTGAACGTAAGTTACCGACTGACTTACCGCATCACATTGTTCAGCTGCGTCATGCCCGTCTTCTACTGTCGGAGGTGTCCCTACCAGCATCCCATCGAGATATGCCTCTCCAACCCGGCATGTCTGAAGGCGGACCTGCTACCACTACTCCTCCCTCTGGACGCACACGACAGGGCCTGCTCTGCCTATGGGGGCATTGCGTATGTGGCCAACATCGCACGCGCACTGAAATGGAACCACTGTGCCTCCACACGACGGATCATCGAGAACAGCTACATCGAATGTCACCCAGCATGCCCCATCATGGTCCTCCAAGGGACAACCTACGAACAACACCTTGACAGCCACCATCCGCTTCATTGGCTGGCAAACATGTACACCACCAATGACATGGAAGCCCTGCTGGACGGCATCGCATACCTGTCAACCTGTAAATACGTCGGACCACAACGCAGGTTCCCCGAGTGACCTATGAAGTCCAACCCCGCACCCATGCTCAGCTTCCGCACGGACTGGCCAGTCACCACCACAACAGCCATACCAAACGACCGGCAACTGTAACCACACCATCAACGACATCGCCATGACATCGGATATGACCGGGACATGCACACTGTTCCCCATCACATCCAGGAACACCGCATGCATCGTGGGAGGCAGTGGCATGGGCTCTGTGCATCGCACCCACATGGACGGAACTGCACGAACAACCAGGACACGACATGGATCCAGCGCCCATGGACACACACACCGCTCAGTGGACATGAATAGGTCGCCTGGAGTCTGTGGGTGCTGCACCCCTCCCACCCCCGCCCCGGGAATCCCATACCAGGACCTTTGCATGGACGACAAGTGCATACAACAACAACACGACCCCAGTGACTGTGACATGTCCAGTAACCACCACAGTGCAACAACAAGTGGCACGCCGCTGCATGCACGCAAGCACATGCCCTGATGTCATCTCACATGCACGCGTGCATGAGGAACAACCGCAGCAAACCTGTCACATGGAACTGAGATGGACTGTGCCCATGATGCCGAGCGGTCTGGTAGGCTACATGTATACCGTCTGTGTCAAAGTCCGCAGCTCCGCAGCTATACGTAAATGTACATTAGCACAGCCTTGGCCAAGCAGATGTAACCCCACACCCTATCCCATTTGTAATCATGCTCAGTATATCCTCAGCATGTATTCCGCTGCCAGTAGTGTCCACTATACTGCATCACAGAGGACAGAAGACTCAATATAATGTTTGAAACCAGAACTGTCTCCGCTGACTCATTTCACAAGTACGAATGAGAGAGGATGAGAGTATGTGAAGTACACGGCAGTCGTGACATGACCATGTAGTCCACTGGTATTGGATGTCAACGCAAATGAGTAGCACTACTGTGGAAGACACACATGTGTCGTGTGAAGTCGTATGGACGCAGTGCTCAGGTGGGTGGGTGCGACGGGTAGATGCGCACATGCCAAGTTGGAGCACGCCGTGTTGGGAGGGCTCATGAACAGTACACCACCGCTTCCCTGGGCATTGTGAGAGGACACCTGTCGGGGGAGTGAACATGTGTGTGCACAGCAGCCGGGCACACGTACAAAGCGGTACCAGGCGCACCTCAGCCCACCCTCTGTGGACAAGCTGGATCCTGTTGTGCGCCCGCCATGCCCCTTGACAAGGCACACACAGCCCCAGTCGACCAGGTGTAACCCCAACATAGTCAATCCGCACAGGCGATACAGGGCACGGGATGGCAATGGAGCATGGTGTGTGAGAGGTCTCCTCGCGCTCCTCCTGGTCATATCACGCAGGCAATAGAACCTCAACGTCCAGCATGGCAAAAAGTCAAATGGAAGTGTAGGGGGACGCACCACAGCACGAGCAGCACTGACGTCACGGGAGGTGGCTCGCACCATCCCATCCATTGCCCATCATACCAACCACGCCACATGCCATTGCGACTAAGTGCAAGCGCGTGCGCCACCACCCCTGAGCCCTCCCCAGAGAGGCCAAAGAGTGAATGTGTGGGCCATCAGCCACAGACGGACGCGGCATGGCCGCAAGGGCAGCCACAGCCACTGGGTGTCGCAGGTGGCGGATCCGGAAGGCGAAGACTGTGATGCATAGTCCATGCAGGCCGGGTCTCCATTTGGGGCACCACGCAGGTGGACGGCGTCCCGCCACACATCATACCCTGAGACAGCCCACTCGTGCAACTGGACCCACACATACACTCCTTGCCCTCTCTGGTGCGAGCTTGGGGCTGCCTGTGCAAGCGCTAGCCTCGCAGGTGAGCATGCATATTGGGGGGCGAGGGGAGGACATGAGGGCTGGGGCGAAGATGACTGTATCACTGTCAGTTAGTACAAGGGATGACCCAGATGTGGAAAGGAAGAGACGTGTCCCGTGTGTACTGCAACTAGTCGCCAATCCAACTACCCCCCATGTCCGGAATGTAAGCCCGCACCTAGGCCCGCCCATCCGCCACATCGAACATACCACCAGCACGACAACCTTCCCATTCGAAACACTGACTGGGGGTGGCGACCAGTGAACAATCATGTGTAGCCTACCCACGCGTACATGTGGGCCATCCATGATCCATGTCACCTGCGGCAAAGACATGACATGCGCAATGAGGGAAGTGAGGAGAGCTGTCCGCCCCACGCGCAGAAGGTGCATCAGCTCCACAGACCCAGCAGCGAGTCCAGCAGGGGTCACATGTGCAGGGGCAGCTGTGCCTGGTGTGAAGGCACATGCATATAGACAGCACATCGACCAATGTGTAGTCTGCCCACATCCACAGTCCATCATCATGCGGACATAGGAATTGAACACAGGGCAACACATCTTAGCTGGTGCACCCACCGTGACCAACAATGCGCAATCATCGACGTACCCGCCCTGTGCATGGCCCCCCACCCAACGGAGGCACATCCAGTGCCACCATCCCACACACACAAGCCTTCCACGGAACATGCTGTGTCCAATGGTCAGTACAGAGTCAGCGCCCATCTGGTGGATCCTGAACAGGAGACACATGCACACACATGCCAGCTCCCACTATGTACGACTGCCACCTGGCACGTGCAATGTAACCTCTCACCTGTGACGTGTGACTGCAAGCACACAGCCGTCTTGGCATGGGGCTGTCAATGTGGACACCAGTCAATGTTTCGGGAGCTGTGATCTGTACAGTGCTGTACATAGGGTGCAGTGCTGACACCTACTACTGTCTCATATCCCCTCGTGCCACAGGTCCCACTTGTATTGGCCGCTCAGCCCGTGCCCACATCGTCGTCGTCGTGTGCCATACTCATCCAGCCTCGGAAGCAGTACCATGCTCAGCAGACACTCATGTTGCCGTGGCGTTGCCGCTTGACGAATATGCAGTCAGTCCCCATCAGCACGCCCCGCAAGTCATTGGGGCCTAGATCCCCATGTGCATGCACATGGCAGTGGTATGTCTCACTTGCCATTGCCATTGTTGGGAGACCTGTGTAAGTGTATTGTGGCCGTGCCGTCCCAGCTTGACAGCTGGGCTGTGGCCCATGTGCTTGCTCAGTCATGTCAGTGATGTGTATGCGAAATTGCTATGTGCCGTGTTGCTTTGACATGTGTCCTCTGCCATTTAACCCAGGCGGAGACCGAACATTGACCGCCCATACCAATTGCTGGCGGACATGGACGATACAGAGGTAATCAGGAAGTTTCGGCTGGACAGGCCAACTCTGCATCGACTGTGTGCCATGTTAGAGCCCCATCTCCGTCCCCGCAGGGTGTATCCGACTGCTGTCACCCCCACGGCTAAGGTGATGGCCGCCATGCATTTCTTCGCCACTGGGTCATTCCAGCACACAGTGGGCAGTGGAGGAGGGATGTCCCAGCCCATGTTCAGCAAGGTGCTGAGGGATGTACTGGCAGCCATGATGCTGTACCGGAACAGGTACATCAGATTCCCCAGGGCTCGTGAATTGGCGGCAGTGAAGGGTGCATTCTATGCCCTTGGCAGAATCCCACACGTCGTGGGAGCCATTGACTGCACTCATGTTGGCCTTGTTCCACCACAGGCCACTGAGCACCTGTACTGCAACAGGAAGCACGCGCACTCCCTGAATGTGCAAGTGGTGTGCCTTGCGGACATGGTGATCACCCACGTGTGTGCAAAGTTTCCAGGCTCGGCCCATGACGCACACATAATGCGCAACAGCATCTTGCCACGACTGATGTCCAATCTGCAACAGGATCGTGGCTGTATTGTCGGTGAGTATGTGGAGTGGTGTAGCGTGCTGGTTGTGCGATGCTGTCCCCTGTCCAGTTGGAATAGCAACGGTTCTCTGTGTCCCTCACACCCAGGTGACTCTGCGTATCCGAATGGGGCATGGCTGCTCAGTCCATTGAGGAATCCTCGCACCCCAGCAGACGATCGATACAATGAGGCACATGGGAGGACCAGACGTGTGGTCGAGCGTACCTTTGGCCTCCTCAAGTCCAGGTTCAGGTGCCTGGACCGCACCGAGGGTGCACTGGCGTACTCCCCACAGAAGGTGTGCCAGATAGTGGTGGCGTGCTGCATGCTGCACAATCTGGCCATTCGGAAGCAGATCCCCCTCATTGTGGATGACGGAGATCAACCAGGGCCCCAGCCCGCAGACCAGGACAGCTCGAGTGAGGTGGACAGTGGAGAGGAGGAAGCTGGGAATGTGCGCCAGCAGCTCATCGCCCGCTACTTCACTTGACGGTGAGTGTCCATGTACGACGGATGATGTGTCTGTATCTATGCAGGTGTGTGTGTGCTGTGTCAGGGTGGCCGTATGTTCACTGCGTGCAGTGTGTCAACGCTCCATGGCCAGGGTAGTATGCCACTGTTGGTGACTGTGGCATTGTGCCCTATTGCTCTGTGCGATGTGTGTACATTGCTTGTAGTTGTTGACATGTACTGTGTGATGGGTGTGTGACACACTCATTGAATGTGCTCCTGTTCTGTCTCCCACCCCTAGGTCCCTACAGGCCCTCCGGATTCCATTTCCATGCCACGCATCAGGTGCCTTTCCGCCCAAGGTGGCCGTTGTATTCCGTACAATAAAGACACAGGGCACAAACAGCAGTTAGTGAAAAAGGTGCATTTATTACAAACTGTGACATGTGATTGTGTGTAAGGTGATGACAAAAGTGGTGCGTGCAGTGACAATGAGCTGTCGGTCATGGCTGCGTGATGATCAGGGTGTACCCACTGGTTCTATGTCCATAGTCCAACACACACATGCCATCCAGATGGCTGTGTGGAGTGGGATCGTAGAGCAAGTCAATGCAGTGGCTGGTCAAGGAAGGCTGGCGGAAGGCTGGCTGGCTGCCTCACTTGCGACTGGAGCGTGCGAAGTCCTCCCGGGAGATCTGTTTCCTCTTCGGACGGCCCCTTCCACGTTTGGGAGGGGGGTGTGTGGTGGCGACCTGCTGGTGGTGGGTGAGGTGTGCTCACTGGCTGTGGACGCAGGGAAGTGGACACTGCTGCCCGAGCCTGCGCCCTAGCAGGTGGTGGCGGAGGTGGTGTTGCTGGCCTTGCCTGTGACCCCACCGCCACCACCAGCTGGCCCATGAGGTCCACGAGTTGGTCCATACGGGACACGAATTGGCCCATATGGGCGTCCATGGACCTCAGCACCCCCAGCACCTCCCGCGTGTCAGTAGCAGACCTGGCCCATTGTCCTTGGGCCTCTTCATAGGCCCCAAGGACTCTGGCCATTTGAGGCAGGGCATGGCTCCCAGGGGAGGCTGGCGTTTCCCTGACCCTGCTCCTCCTACCAGTCCTGCTGCCACCGGCCCTGCCCACTAGCCACATTGCTCACCACGGTCCTCGCTGTGGCTCCCAGGGTGGATCCAGTCGGCCGGGCCACCACCTGCGCTGGGGCTGGTGCCAGCGAAGACGTGGTGGTGGTGGAGGCGGTGGTGGTCGGTGCAGCGATGGTGGCGGTTGCGGCAGTGGTAGTGGCCGCAATGACCGTGGGTGTGGCCGCAACGACAGTGGCAGCAGGGGACTGGGACTGTTCAGCATCCCTGGATGATGGGTTGGTGGGTAGGAGGGGTCCTGGGGAGCGGCTGGGCCCTGCCACGCCAGATGGGCCAGCTTGGTGGTCCGTGTCCGAAGAGGTGGACAGATCCTCCAGATCCGTGAGTCCTCGTTGGGGGCTTGTAGGCTGGCTGTGCTGGCTGCTGTCTCCATCCCCAGCGTCCAGCAGTTCGTCACCTGTGGAGAGAATGAGATTTGTTATTGTGTTGCACCTGGCGAAGTATGTATTAGTCGTCTGACATTGGCAGTTCGTGCAATCTCGTACATGGGTTTCCCGGAGGCGAGTGTGTGGCTGTGGCATCTGTAGGTGTGTGTGCTAGGCAATGGGACTGTGTGCTGTGCACATGTGGCATGGGACGGATTGGCCATGCCGATGGGTGTGTTGCTTTGCCCCTACTCATTGTGACTCTGGTGTATGCGGGCTCCTGGCCCATCCTGGGTCTGGTTTGTACTTTGCTTTTGGAGTTCAAATGGAACGCTTAGGAACGCATATGGCAACATGGGGGCCATGCCCCAGATTCGCATTTGGGATGGAATATGCTTTTGGGGTTCAAATGGAACGCTTAGGAACGCATATGGCAACATGGGGGCCATGCCCCAGATTCGCATTTGGGATGGAATATGCTTTTGGGGTTCAAATGGAACGCTTAGGAACGCATATGGCAACATGGGGGCCATGCCCCAGATTCGCATTTGGGAGGGAATATGCTTTTGGGGTTCAAATGGAACGCTTAGGAACGCATATGGCAACATGGGGGCCATGCCCCAGATTCGCATTTGGGAGGGAATATGCTTTTGGGGTTCAAATGGAACGCTTAGGAACGCATATGGCAACATGGGGGCCATGCCCCAGATTCGCATTTGGGAGGGAATATGCTTTTGGGGTTCAAATGGAACGCTTAGGAATGCATATGGCAACATGGGGGCCATGCCCCAGATTCGCATTTGGGAGGGTATATGCTTTTGGGGTACATGCTGTGAGCCATGGGTGCCGAACGTGACATGTGTTGTGGCAGCATGACAGTGCATGGTCTGAGGTGTGTGCATGCCTGACATGCCCTGCATATTTGCTGTCTGTTGTGGTTACTGGACATGGCATTGGACGCATCGTTATGAGTGAGTGATAGTTGTGTGCCAGCCAACGTATTGCAGTTGTCCCATCTCCTTGGTGTGCGTGCTGCCCTGTGCCATGTGCATCACTGCAGTGCTCAGGGGGGTGTGGCCCATGTTGTGTGTTGTTGCTCACAGTGTGTTGTGCGCTTAATTGACTTCTGGCACATGGTTGGTCATGGGCATGTGTCTTAGCGTGACTGCTGTATGTGTGGCAGCTGTGCGGATGACATGCCTTTCATGAGACTGGGGCTGACGGATGGGATGGATGGTATGTTGTATGTGCATGGTGTGTCTGTGTGTTTGATGGGTTCAGTGGTGTTCGTGTGCATTTATGTTGTTCCGCTCTGTTGCGTCTAGTGTTGTTTGTCTTACATAGGCGTAGTTGTGGGGTGTGTGGTTGACAGGCAGTAGGGGCTACATGGACAGGACTTCAATGGTGTTTCGGTTGTGTGTGATGAGTTGCACAGTGGCTGCCGTGTGGGACTATATTCAGTGTGGCTTGTGCATGCAGACGTGGCTCCTTGGGTGTTGCTATGTCTGTGATGGGTCATGTGGGGTGTGAGTCTGCTGTTCATGTCCGTGTGCACATTTTTCACTTGTTCGTGACGGTGGGCGGTGCTGCGTGTTCGTGTGCTACGTGACATGCCCCATGTGTTGGTGGTGTTATGGTCCTCATGCCTCCAGTAATCCAGCCCTGTCCAGTTTCCCACCTGCAAGTTGTTCGTGCGTGCACTGTACTGGATGCCACATGGCTCTTAGCGGGGGGTGCTCCATGTTGCAGGTCTGTGGGGGTGGGGGGTGTAGTGGGTCGTGGGGGTGGCTGTACACCCACTGACACCGATTGCTGTGGACCGTGATGTCTGCCTTTCGGCTGTCGTTGTGCACTGCGGTGGCTGACACGTGGGTGTGGGGTGTGGGGGATGCTCCTCCTTGCTGTGCTGTGGGACTGGGGCCTGGTGTGTGTTGTACTTGGGCTGTCCACCGTCCCACCCACTGCACTTTGTGTTCCTGCCACTTACCTGTTACTTGTCGGTTGGTGCAGCTGTGCCTGACACATGGGTGTGGGGAGTGCTCCACCTTGCTGGTCTGTGGGAGTGGGGGCCTGGTGGGTGTTGTACTTCAGCTGTCCCCCTCCGACCCACTGCACTTTGTGTTCCTGCCACTTACCTGTTACTTGTCGGTTGGTGCAGCTGTGCCTGACACATGGGTGTGGGGAGTGCTCCACCTTGCTGGTCTGTGGGAGTGGGGGCCTGGTGGGTGTTGTACTTCAGCTGTCCCCCTCCGACCCACTGCACTTTGTGTTCCTGCCACTTACCTGTTACTTGTCAGTTGGTGCAGCTGTGGCGGACACATGGGTGTGGTGGGTGCTCGTTGTGGCGCTTCTGGCATATTTGGGGACCTGTTGGTGGTTACGTGGCTGGCTTAGTGTACACATGTCCCCACGCATCTTACAGTTGTTCGGTTTGGCCTGTGTGTGGTAGTGTCTGTTGCATGTGCGTGTGATGTGTTGTGTATTGTGTGCTGGACATGGGGGTGTTTGTCCCTGGGAGCTGTGGCATGGTGGTTGCGCATGTGTGTACATAGCGGTGTGCTGGTATACATTAGTTTGTACTTACCAGCCTCCACTCCCCCTGCTAATCCGGCGAGGATCTCCGGATGTATTACGACTCGCACCTTCTCCTCCCACGCTTTGAAGGTCTTAAAGAGCGCGGGATTCCCTCCGCCAGTGACGGCAGCCAGCTCTCTGTTTTTGCCCTCCTTCTTCTTGACCAGGCTCTTTACGTCATTCCAACGTTTGTTTATCTCGGTTCTGTTCCTGGGCAGGGTCCCGACTGCATTGACCTGGTCTACGATCTGGGTCCACATTCTGTTTCTGGTGGCTAGTGGTGTGTGCTGGACCATGTTCCCATAGATTTGTGGGTACACCTTGATGATCTCGTCGACCATGACCGTCAGCTCCATGGGCGTGAACTTGGGCATCCTTTGTGGTGCCATGGTGTTTGTGGTGCTGGTGCGGTGTGTGTTGTGTAATGTGCAGGGGGTTTGTGGTGCCGGTGTTTGGTGGTGGTGGTGGTGGTGGTTGTGATGTGTGCGTTTCTGTGGTGTGCTGCTGTCCTTGCTGTGTCACTGTGTCCTCTCCTCTCCTCTCTGGTTTGCAATGTAGCAAGGGGTTGTGGTCTGTGGGAGTGCTGCTTTTGTACTCACCTATGTGGGTGTGTCCTCATGGTCTGTTGTTTTCAGGTGTGTTGTGTCTGGGGTTCTGGCCTTTGTATTTTTTGTTTGTCCGGGGGGTGTTTTCGGGATGTGTACTGTGCTTGTGTATTTGTGCGTGCCTTGCTGTGTGGACTTGTTGGCCATGTTGTGTGCTATTGGTTTTGTGTGCGGATGGTTTCTGTGCAGGTACGTGGGCGCCATGGCTTCTGCCGTGTCGATTCTCATCGGCGTTGTTTGCGCTGGCGGGCGGTATTTTTGTTGTTTTCCGCGCTCATGGCGGTGCGATCGTAATTTCACGTGCGGTGTGTCGGCCGTGTGGGCGGGCGGTTTTGTGTTGTCGTGCGTGTTTCCGTCCGTGGCGGGCGGTTTGACTCCGACTCGGACGATGGCGGGCGGTATTTTGTATGATTTTTCCGCCGATGGCGGTTTTCAGTTTGTGTACTCATAATGGCGTGGTCGGTGTTCAGGCGGTGTGTGCGGGCGGATTTTTGCCGCTTCCATGCCTGGCGGATTTATTTACGCCGGGTATCGTAATGTGC